>UCOK01011407.1:0-113540 GCA_900474325.1 Synergus umbraculus
ATATTTAGGTATGTAACATATGCAAAACAACAGCTTACTAGTTAACTAAAGCCACAAAATTCATCTTATAATAAACGTTACTTTATAGGTTATGTTACTGACTAACATAACCTATACTCTGCACACATTTATGACAGTTTTTTCATTTACTACTTGTGTAAAGCTGATTAAGAAGTAATCGAAGTACAAAAAACAGTTTATTACACTTTATCGGTTAATTAATCAATAATTATCTCCCTTGTCATAAAAATCTCTAAAATCATAAGTTCTTATAAATTCTTAGAGAATTTAAGTCTCGGTTATATTCTCGGTTATATTCTCATTCTCGTTACCGTTCTCGAAGTAATATAACCGACTAAGAACTCTACCCGGCACCCTCAGGAATACCGAAATCGAGTGCGCATGTGCGCAGTTGACACTCTTCCAATTTATGGGAAATGTGGCCAGATGTACAGTAACATGCAACGATGCCTTCCTCTTTTTTATAACTACCTAACCCTGATTTCCATAAGATTTTAATGCAAAACAAGGTTGGGTCGTTACAAAACAGAGGAAGGCATCGTTGCATGTTACTGTACAGAGCGAAACCAGGGTTGAGACACAACATCTTACATGCAAAACAGGAACGCTTCGTAAAAGAAGATGAGGCTGGCGTCCCATGATTGCGTTTTGCGTTGCGTTATAATGAGAGAGAAAGAGACAGAAGTATACTTATGTCACTTTCTCTCTCATTATAACCCAACGCAAAACGCAATCATGGGACGCTAGCCTCAAGGCCTGATTACACGCTTTTAGGAAAACGTTCTTCTTCTCACTTTACCATGGTACTATCCCATAAGTTTGTCTCATTCTCGCATATTTTCCGAGTGCAAAGTGGAAAATATGCGAGAATGAGACAAACTTATGGGATAGTCACATGGTAGAGTGAGAAGAAGGACATTTTCCTAACAGCGTGTAATCAGGCCTTTAAGGTGCCGTCCCATGTCGGCAGAACACGTCGATGTAAAGCAGAAACTCATGAGAGTGACAGAGATAGGCAGTATTATCTTGACGTATTCCATATAGCACATCAAAACTCTGTCAAAACAGTTGGTAGCAGTGCTCAACGCTTCTACTTGTGACGTCAAAACGAACGTAAGTAATAACATCGCGTTGAACGCGAGGAACTTAGTCTCTATTGTGGACTAGCCATCAGGGCACGATTAGAGATCCTAAAAGTAGAGTTGAGACAACTTTCCCCCTCCACTGGGCTAACTTTCCCCCTCCATTGGGCTATGGGGTAACCGGAATCGGAAGTTACGACAGAAATGCCTATAATTTGTATTGTTCTATAGACATATTTAAAACTTCCCGCGTCACTCGCGATTATCGATATACGATGCATCTGTTTTTGACCAATCATCGCGCGTATTTTAGAACTTCCGATTCCGGTTACGCCACAATATTTTGCACCAATAAAAATCGGAGTAAAGTTGTCTCAACTCTACTTTTAGGATCTCTAGGCACGATCAGGGTGCCTTCCTATAGCAAAAACACAAAGCAGAAAATCATAATAGTGAAAGAGAAGAGAAAATGTGCCTGTCTCTTTCACTCTTAAGGTACAGTCCCATGTCGACAGAAAATGTCGGCGTAAAGCGGAAACTCATGAGAGTGACAGAGACAGGCAGTTCTGTTTGTTTCATTCACTCTCATGAGTTTCTGCTTTACGCCGACGTTTTCTGTCGACATGGGACGGCACCTTAGAGTGAAAAAGAGAGAATATCTGCCTGTCTCTTTCATTCTTATGATTTTCTGCTTTCTGCTTTGCGTTTTCTGTTGCCATAACCATCTGCATGCTTGCAGAGGTATGAAAGCACCTTACTATTGGGAATATGTTACTACTGGGAACGTTACTATTGGGAACGTCGACTGTAGTAATTTACCTATAAGGTATTTTACGTACCCTGGCTGTGCTGATACCGCAGCATTTAACAATGGACGACACAGTGGACTGGACGTCACTTCCGTTATCTTGGACGCACAATGGAAGCGAATGAGAGAGACAAGAGTTGAGTTAGATCATTATTCGGTAACGATGAACAACAATTCAGTGATAAGCGAATTCTAATGACAATAACAGTAACTATTTTTATCAAGCTTTACACCTACGACTGGTGTATTACCACTAATTTTGATGTTAATTCCTATGTGAAGTGCAACGTGTGTTCGTAAAGTAAAGTGTGTCAAATTTCGCTCGTGCTTCTTATTTATGTTTTATTACTTTTGGAATTTTTTTATTTTGGGAAGATAAATACATAATACATGTCTCCGGAATCAATCGATAAATTTCAAGTTTCATCGTATTAGTGCCTCGGGTAACGGTTCATGTGTCAATGTAACCTGTGGCAGCACTGCCGCCTCTTTAGTAATTAACCAAACAAAATGGACACCGAAATAACGATTAAGCGAATACTCCTGCAATTGTTTTAAGTCAAATCTTCGACAGCATGGAATCGCCAATTATTAAACCGTGAGTCATCTCAATTGTTACTTTCACTAGAATATTTACTGATATAATTAATCAATTGGGCGTCTTCAGCAGTTCCGAATTTTTTCAGTTTTTATATCATATTTTAATAATAAAATGTAGCACCTATTTTCACCGAACGGGGTCATGTGCTGGCAAGTACAGTATTGCGGATTATTAATGGCTACTGCGATTTTCAAATTTTTTTAATTATCTCGCTCTCATATTATCATTCCTTAACCTAAACTTCATCTTCATCTTCACATTTTTCTCATAATAGTTGATTGATAATTTTTAACATATATATCTATTGGTTCAAAAGCCATTTATTATGCCTTTTTTTACGAGTTCATTTATTCAATATTGTTGAATAAAGCCTTGAAACTAAGCTTTTTTCTAAATGTGCATTTCCAGTTTTATTCGGAAGTTGCCAGATCTCTTGTAAGAATGTGTTTTGTTACATTTTTCTTTGATATTCAAGTTTTTTCCTGAGTAAGTATACGGCTTCACCATTTCTAAGAATGAAAAGATGATTGTCTCGTAATTCTTTATAGAATTGAGATTAGCCTATAAAAATTGTCTGAATCTGTATTGAGAACATATTTTCAATCGAAAGCTAAACATTTTTTAAGCCAGAAAAATATTTTAAAGGTGGATAATCAAACCTGCGGTAAAATATTCCGAAAATATACTTGTGTATATTTTGTACGAACACTTATTACTGAGCAAGAAAATCTGCAATTTTCAAATGGATGCATAATTTAGTTAAAGAGCAATATAGACACATTAGACGATAATCCGAGCATAAAAACAAAATTAGTTTCTTTTTAGGAATTCTTTTTCGACTTTGCTTGCTATGTCAGCATGCCACGGTGAGTGTCTCTTCTTTAAAAGCTTGATAAACAGAAAAATACATCGATTTCTTAATAAATTTAAAAAACAATTTTTTCTGTTAATTCTTTTCTCAGTGAAGTGAATAAGCACTAAATACCATAGAATATTATATGCGAAAGTTTCGGGGATACCAGTGAAGAAAACATTGTTTTTTTTCGATTTAAATTTATCTTAAAATATTTTTTCAGTGGAAACTATAACAGTGTATTTGTACAAAAAATATTTTTGTTTACGAATAAGTTAGAAATAGGTATAATGTTGGAGAATATGTTTTTTCTTTTTAATAAACAAGTATCTCGAGAGTAATTTCAGACAAAAAGGAAGTAAATGTACATTAAATATTGAATGCACTTAAATATTCCGAACTATAAGTACATACAGATCTCAGAAGTTTAAGTAATTACTTTTTGGAGCCTGAACGAGACATCATTTTTTTCAGACAATCCAAAATCTCGAATGTGAAAAAATACCTAAAAAATAATTCCCGAAAATGTTTATTAATGAATTTTAAATATACCAAATAAATATAAAATATCGAAATATTCAAAAATTAAAATTAGCAAAAAAATTTGTTTTTTCAAATTAAATTTTTTTTTATATTTCGCCAAAATTGTTAACAAAAATTGCGTTAAAATTTTAAATACAGGTTTTGTTTGAGAATTTTTAAAATTCTTTGGGAAAAAAAAATTTGTTTTCGGGAAACATACTTTGTATACATTTCTAATTCCCATAGTTGCAAGTCCCCAAGCCTTTGAATCGAATTAAATATGGCATATTGTATTTTATAAAATAATCGGAAATTCAGAATAATGTTGCTCGGTAGAATTTTAGCTTGGTGTAATGCCTTGTGTGTACTTTCCTTCTGTACGTGCATCTGTAGGTGAGTGCACACTTTGGATTGGAATCACAGAACACGATTGGTTAATCAAGTATGTATCCTGCGGCTCAATGCTGCTTTATAAGGTAAAATCTGATTGGTTCTCTCTCTGCTATAATTTGGACCCCGCCTGGCTACTACCAATTGCCCCGGTCGTCTTTAAGTTTAACGCGGTATCGAATACTTTGTACACACAAATGTGTGTTGCATCGTAGTTACGCGTTCATGAATGCACGACAATTTTCATGTGTGTTGCCTGGGAAGAAATTTTGGCTCAGGGCCGTATCCTATCATATTTCTTCATTTTAAAATAATTTAAAAATCATTCTTACACATACCACATAACCGGAATCAAAACAAAAACCTAGTAGTAAAATAACTTAATCGAGAGAACCTTGGAAAAGGTGATTAAATTATATCTACAATAATTAATATTAATATATCTTTTTATTTTGGGGCTATTCAAGTATTACGTGAGCAGTTTGTTGGGTGGGGGGTGGGGGTGGTGTCTAGAGAATTTCTTATTGTTAAGAAATATTGTTCCTTACATGGGTGGAGGGGGAGGTTAGAAATTATATAAAAAGTGCTTACGTAATACGTGAACAGCCCCTTTGGGAAATTTGAAATATATATCTATAATTTCTTACTTTCGTCAATAAATGTTTCAGGTATATTTACATTTTGTTAAATAAATATTCTCAGTAATATTATTTTTATCCATGAATAATTTGAGTTTTCAGAAATTATTTTTACGATATTTTTTCACATTCGGAATTTTGCTTTTTCTGCAGTGAAAAGTTGATTTAAAAAATACCGAAAAAATAATTCCCAAAAATGAAAATCCTCAAATAAAAATAATATTATCGAAAATTTTTCTGAAGAAAATTTTGATGCACCAAAATATTGATTAACGAAAGTACAAAATTACCGAAAATTTATATTTTTCGAAAATATATTACCGGAATTTTCAAATTCTCCAAAATTAAAAAAAAAAGAAAATATATTTGTTTTTTAAATGTTTAAAACTTTTGTTCAAAATTTTGAAGAATATAAGGTCTGAAAAAAAAAAATTTTTTAATACAAACTTTGAGAAAATTTTTAAACAAGTTTTTAACATTTAAGAAAATATACATTTTTTTCGAGAACTTGAAAATTCAGATATTTTAAATTTTCCGAAAATATAAATTTCGATAATTCGAAACTTATGGGTATTTTTCTTCTTATGTTAATAAACAATTTCGATAATGTTATATTTTTTCGGGAATTTAAAATTTGTGAAAAGTCACAAGAATAACTTCTTCTTTTATAATTCAGAGCTGATGTAACCTTTTAAAATCAATTTAACAAGACTATAGTTATTTATTTTAAAGTGAAGCTACGAGTACCAAAAATGATATTATTCGTACGAAATAGAATTTTGATGCATTCATTATTTTCGCTGGGTTAATTTTACCTCAACTTTTACTTTGTAAAACCTGCAGAGGTAGTATATATATGAAAATACTAAACTATTAAAATATTCAAGTATTTTATTTTAAAACTCAACTCCTACTCTATTTGGCAATTTCTATACTCAGCATCATTGAAGAAAATTATTTTTTATAAAATATGAGGTATGTGACGACAAAAGTTGTATTGAAATATTGATTTTGTAAATAATGACTGGGAATTTTTGTAATAGTTGATGCCTCACATATTTTCTTCGTAAAAAGTTTCATAAACTTTCTTTTGAATCGATTTTGCAATATCAATTTTCCGTGGCCAATTGACGTACCTCAAACGTATTCGTATTTGCAAATTAAAAATGCAAATACGAATAAGCAAGACAGAAAATTATTGTTCTAACGTTATCAATTTTGAACAGTGTTATTCAAAGCGGATGATATCTTTATGTAACTCTCTCTAATTCTAAGAAACTTATACATAGCGCTTAAAGATTTTATTCTCCTTGGAAATTCATTTCATTGTCATGTAGAAACAACGTATTATTGATCTTTAAGAAGGTTTGCTCCCATTGTAGAGTTTAATTCTGTTTCTTAATTGTTATTATTTTTTTATAATAAATTTTTCTTATGCTCTACTTTCATTTAATTAGCGATTAAACTATTGATTAGTATTTAAGAAATGATTTGAGTCTTTGCGGTCTTCAATTCTTAAATTCACTGACGGAAGAGGTTTTATTTTTAGAAACACTACCTAGTTATTTACAGCACATCTAATGTACGTAACTTTTCTTTATGTATTATTCTCTTTCGTCTTGAAGATTGCCCATTTTTTAAAAAAGGAATGTTGTACAATGAAGATACAATATTGATAAAATATTTTAGACTAAAAGCTTTTTTATTTATAGTTTGAGTAATATTCGAGACAATAGTCGAAACCGCCTTTTTTTCTCTTTTTTTTATTTTATTTTATTCTTTATAGAAAGTTCTAACGAAGTGAACTTGTAGTTTCGGAGCAAAATCCGAATGAGATAGAAAATGTAATAAGTAAAGTTCATGATGGACTGGACTTTTCATTGGAAATTTTTCCTGACCCCTGCAGTGAACAGGTGCGGTTTCTCAGACTGCTAACAACTGTCGAGAGGTCGAGAAACTTGAAATGTTTTGTAGGGAAGATGCATTAGTATTTAAATTTTTTCTTACAACACACACTCTCATCATTTCAGGGATAATAGCCGGTCCTCTATTTCCTCTATTTTGGAAAAATTTTCCTTAATTTTTAATTTCTACTTTATCAATTTTAAAAAAATAATTTTTTTTTCAAAAATTACAAATAGGCCACTATAAATTAGTCGGAGGAAAAAAAATTTAACCTGGAAAAGACCGGGAGAAAACTCCAAAAAACCCGGGAATTTCCAATTCCCTGTGATTTTATTTCTTGAAGTATAATGAGAAAATTGTTTCTCTGTTGGAACTCAACCGTACTTTCGTCTTACCCTCATCACTTTCTTGGGGTCAAATCGACCCCAATATTCGATGTGATATTAGAAGAGTACCCAAACCAAATTTTAGCTATAAATATTAATAAGTTATGTATTTTTTAATTAACAATTATTTTTTAATATTTTTAAAATTTTAAGAATTTTTTTCTATAGTCCTCAAAATAATTTTCATTTTTAAAAGGCAATCAGAATCTAATTTCTATATATTAAATAGCGTATGGGAATTTTGTCAAGTTGAAAATTTGCATACAATCATTATGACATCGTTACACTCAAAATTTCACCCCATATAAGTAATATGTCATTTTTCAGAGGTGTAAGTGATGAAGGCTAAAGAAGGAAAAGGACATAATTTTTTTGCCGAGAAACCAAAATACCGAAGGGAAAAAAAAACCAAAAGAACTATTCCCGAAAATTCAAATTCTCGAATAAAACTATTACTGAAAATGTTTATTAACGAAATTTAAATATATACCAAAAACATTTACATATTTATTAGATACATATTTATTAGAAAATTACCGGGATAAACCTACGAAATCCTAAACCCTCCAATTTTACTTAAACTCCGTATACATACTTAAGCATTTTGATGTGCTGATTACAAATATGATAGATTGATAGTGAAAATAGGCGACTAATCGATTTTCATGGTGAAACCATGAAAAAATCATAAAATCATGGTTCTTTGTTTTGATCTTCGTCAATATGCAAAATTAAAAAAAAAATGTTTCAAAGCTATAGATCCCATTGAAATACACGGTTTTTTTTACAAGCATTTTTTTCTACAAGTGATAGTTTTCGAGAAAATCAGTAATACATCAATTTTCATTTAAAAAAAAAGTAAATGAAAATGGTAAAAGGAAACAATCATGGTAAATGGAAATGATAAAGAGAAATCATGGTAAAGAAAAATAGTAAAGAACGTGAGTAGAGACCAAACTGAAATTAATGGAGATATGATCTAAATTATGGCAAAGCGAAATAATTGTAAGGGAAATTTAAGAAAATCGATGTATCACTAATTCTCTCGAAAACTATCACTCGTTGAAAAAAATTCTTGTAACAAGAAATGTGTATTTCGTTGTGATCCACAACTTTTTTTTTAAACATTTTAAAAAAATTTGCATATTAACTGAGATAAATGTAAAAAAAAACATGATTTTTATGATTTTCTCATAATAGTTTCATTATGAAAATCGACTAGTCTCCAATTTTCACTATCATAATATTTATAATCAGCGCATCAAAATACATAAGTATACTGAGTATAAATAAATTGGGAGGGTTCAGGTACTTTCATTACACACACCCAATTACCGATATTTCAATTTCTCGAAAAATAAAATTACCCTAAAGTTCAAATTCCCAAAAATTAAGATATGTATAAATAACAACGCGTCGGTCCCCCAAACCGAAAATGGGTTACTAGGGTTAAAAATTTGTATTAAAAATTTTTCCAGAATTTTTGTTTAAAATTAGAATAATTTATCATTATGACTTTTTTTTCTATAAAGAAAAAATTACCAGACTTTTTTGGAACAGTGAAATAAGAGCTTGTATAATTGAGTTGAATGATACAAAACTGAAGATACAAATATTGACTAAAAATTATTAAGCGCAATCCTTGCTAATCAGTCCATGGTTATTTTTCTCTAAACCAGCAGCAATACATATACCGACGGCATTAAATTCATTAAATTCCAATTCAACCCAATGAATAAAATTGTATTTCCTCCTCCAACTTTTCATGAAAATCTCACAAGTTTTTTTATAAACATTTAAAAACTCATAACTTTTCTCTTAAATCTTAAAACCTCCAAGTATCATCTTAAATTCTTAAACCCAACTCGATCTCGAAAAGCAATAGCCAACCCTGAATGGCAATCTTCCAGGCATCCCTGCGGGCACAGGTTTTGGAGTATTCGACTGACATTTCACATGAATCACCCCCGCCCTTCCTCGTCTCTTCATTCCTATCCAACACCACCACCTTGCCTAGACTCTCGAACACCCTCCTCCTCCTCCTCACCCAGGCCCGGCGAGATGAGCTAAAAAATTGATTGAAACCCTCGGTGAAAAGTGCTCGCTCCTCTCCACACGAATGATCGTGTTTCCGAATCCGCGGACTAGAGAACAGGCATCAACCTCGCGTCTAAATTTCTCGCAAAAGGAGCGATTTTCCGCGAACTCAATCCTGGATCCCCTCATCAATGTGTGCGTACGGCGTACACGCACTGTACCTACGAGTCAAGTCAAGCTCAAGACTACAGTTTCGTTCGTTCTCTTCTCTGTCAAGTGCCAGAAGGGTCAGGGTGGGGATATTCATCGAGCAAAAGGTAGGGGACAGAGAGAGAGGGACAGAGTGAGAGGCTCATAAAAAGGGGAAGCGAGAGGCAGTACGATACGAGAAAGAAAGAGATACTCTAATCAGTAGCGTAACAACTGTTTCACAACCCCCCGCAATGCGAAGAGTCAACGCCTGCTTGGAAGAGATCCATTAATCTAGCACTTCCACTAGATTACCTTAATTTTAAAGACATCATTTCAAATCACTCGATATTCTTTCAAATAATTCAGACTGTCTTGAAAAGTTATAAATTTTACATTTCTTAGAATTATTTGAAATATTTTTAAATCCTTTGACAGGGTGCTGGCCACATGTCTAGGAAGTCAGCGAAATGTCAGAGAAAAAAAATTTGTCAGGGAAAATAGAAATTGTCATTTATGCTAACTATGTTATTTTTATCGTATTGCATATATAGATTATATAGTTTATTTAACAGATTTTAGAAACGTTCCAAAGATTTCGAAGGATTATAAAAAATTTCCAGGCATTCTTTGAGATTCATTAGATTTTCAATAATTTTAAAAGATTTTAAGAGATTTCTAGGAATTTATAGTGATTACAAGAGTTTTTTATAATATTGAAAAGATTTAGATTTATTTTAAAGGATTTCTTAAAATTTTAAGAAATTTGTAAGAAGGTTTAGAGAATTCAAAGAATTTTAAGGAATTTTCAAGGATTTCATGAAATTTGTGTAACTCTTAAAAATTTTGTGAAATTTTTACTTGGACATTCCTTAACATAATCCAGATTCCAATGAAATCTCATTAAATCTCTTAAATACCTGCAAATCCAATGAAGTTTCTTAAAATGCCTAAAAATCTCTTAAAATTTTCTCAAATTACTAGAAAATTCAAATCTCATAATTTTGTGATGGTAACTGATCTGTAAATAGTATACGAATAAATATATATTAAATATTAATATATTAAAAACTGATATAAAAAAAAAATGCATGAAAAGTTTATTATAAGTAATCTGTTTAATTTCGCAAATAATGTTGTCTAACTTAGGTTTTTTGAAATATTTTTTTGCTTCACTAATAATTTATTTTTCATATCAAAATAATTATTTTTATCAATTTAAATTATTTTCTGTCAGATTATATAACCTTTTTATTAGAAATCTTTTTGACAACGAAAATAATCTGAAGGTAGTTTTCATTAAATCATTAAATTTAAGTCATTAAATTTAAATTTGAAAATTTTCCTTAACGTTCAAACGATAAACTATATAATAACCTAAAATTTTTGTAAAAAGGTCTGAAAAAAAGTAGGAAAAATGTCGGCATGCATTTTTGAGCCACCCTATGTGGTGGTGACCGAGGAAAAATTGATGTTGACGCTGCGGCCGGTGGCCTACGAAAGGTGGTTACGCCACTGAGGCTTTAATAGTGAAAGAGAGACGGAAATTGAGAGAATGAAAGAGACAGAAACTGGCCGGGCGGGCGGCCGGTACTGTGTGTGAGAGAGAGAGAAAGAGATAGAGCTGATGGAGTGAGAGGGAGAGAAGCACTAGCAAAGCAAAGCAAAGATGTGTGTAGAATAGAATGATTCGGGCCTACGGACACGCTCGCACCTCGGGTCTGTGCCGCCGCCGCCGACACCGCCACAGCCACAGCCTTTGGTGAAAAATTGTCTCAACGCACGCCGTCGCCGCCAACAAGGGTGGCTTTCCGGGAAGCTATCGTTGAGATAGCAGCGCTCCTCGAGGAAGACGTGTCCTGCGAGTGTCTCTCAGTGCCTACAGAAGGACTCTCGCGATGTGAAAAGTGACGCCACAGTGGAATATCGAGCGTCACAACTCACGACGACCGCCGCGGCCGCCGCCACGAATTCTCGGATGCCCAAGCGGAAATATCTCGCGATAATGGCGTACGCTCCAACGTTTCGTTGTTTTTTTTACCAAGTGTCTGGTCCTGGTTCGCTCTACTCTTCTTCAAATGCCACAAAACTTGGGGGCATGTCGTATATCAACGTGAGCCACTCACTAAAACAAATTTCAAAGATGACTGACGACGACCTCACCAAAAAGTGAGGATTTTTCCCTGCCTGGCCCATAAAACACACTCTACTCGGCATTTATAAAGTGAACGTTTTCGCGTGTGTTGTACATTGTTGTGCAGCAAGAATCTAAGAATTTGTGTATTCTGTTTTTTGCTGGACTTGGGAATTACGTCAGGTTTGTAGTTGAACTTAGATTTTAATTTTTTTTTTCTTTTTTTTTTTTCTGGTGTTTGTAACTTGTTTCCATGCCACCATCCGAGAGAGCCCTTAATTTTCAATTGACCCAGTGCTCAATTGATAATTGGATATTTCATGATATTTCCTTTCTTTTCGAGAGATTTGCGATTAAATGAGCGAACGTTTCCTCAACCTTTACATGCGAAATTTAAGGAGCTAACAAATAATAGCCGCTACGCTTCAATTTTCTCGAAAGGTGTGATCGATTTTTTCCAAGCTCCGGTTCAAGGGTGCCCCGGCACCGCAAATTGTTCTTACCGGGTTCTAGAGATGGATGTATGCATGAATCCAACAGACTGATAACGAAGCGTTCTTTTAAAGAACATTTTACTGTACGAGTTTTTATGGGATTAGAATTATTCCAGGAAAAGAGGGTATGCGCACTATATAATGTATATACTATGCTTTTATGGTACATGTCCTGTATAGTACTACTAGCACGAGTTTTATGAGCTTTCCTCGTTTTCAATTTAAGTAATTCGCCCTTTGTTACATTCTTTTATTTTTCTGGCGGTTCTCTCTTTTTCTAAGGTCTCTTTATAGCATTCTCTCCAAATTCCAAATTTCTCACATGTAACTCATTATTTCCATTACTATTTTGCACCAAAAATTGGTAGATATTATATAAAATATTTCTTATAAATAGCAGGGGCCATAGTTATTCTCCTATTCCATTTTTTTTCTCCCTTTTTTCCCCTATTTTTTTACGTTACGATTAAATTTTCTTATGCCACATTGGGTTCAAAGTTTCAGATTTCCAGTCTGACTATTTTTTTTACATTTATTCGAATAATTACAAAAAAAAAAGTTTCTACTTTTCCCAAAACCCAAAATTTGTATTTATTTATTTATTTATTTATTAGGATCAATTTTAGAGAATTTAGAGGAATTTCAAGAGATTTTATAAGATTTCAAAAATTATTAAATGATTTCAAGGGGGATGCTAAGAGATTTTGATTGATTTTAGGAATTTAAAGGGATTTTTAAAAAAGTTTAAAAGATTTATCAATAGATTCATTTTTTTTCAGAGATTCCACAAAATTTCAAGACATTTTTACTGATTTTAACGAATTTTAAGAAATTTCAAGCAATTTTAATGAACTTTAAGGAATTTTTATATATTCTAAAAAATTTTAAGGCATTTACAGAAGACTTAAAAGTGTTTAAAGAATTTCAATTAATGTTAAGGGATTTTGAGGGATTTCATTTGATTTACTCCACATTAGAATCAGTTTCTTAAAATCACTTAAAATGTTTTGAAATCTTTTGAAAATTTTTAAATTCTCTTGAATTCTTTTGAAATCCATTGAAATTCCTTACAATCAATTATCACTAAAATCTCTTGTAATCCTTTGAAATTCCTTAAAGTCACTTAAAATCTGATAAAATCCCTTAAGGTGTCTCGAAATATTGTGAAATCTATCGAAATTTCTAAAAGTCTCTAGAACCTTCTTTTGATAACTTTAAAACTTTTATAAAAATCCCTTGAATTCTTGTGAAAACTCTTGAAAGTCCTTAAATTGTTTTGAATTCTTTTAAATATCCTTTGAAGTTTCTTAAGATATAACATGAAACTCCGTAAAATGAAAAATCACCTAAAATTTCTATAAAATCCCTTGAAATTTCTTAAAGGCACGTCGTGTTACTTACCATATGAGCCAATTTAAATAACCCCGTTTTTTTTCCACAATTTTTACTTTATCAAAGTGGACGGATGTCCACTATTATTTTTTTGAAAAAGTAAAAATTGTGGAAAAAAACGGGGTTATTTAAATTGGCTCATATGGTAAGTAACGCATGCCCTTAAAAACCCGGGCAGCACCTTGTCAATTTCTACTAGTAAATAAATAAAAATAAAATGATTTTGGGAACTTTTTAGATATTCTTAATCCAAAAAATAAAAAAAAATTTTCGTCAGACTCGACGTCTGAAACTTCAACCCAATTTATGCTACATACTCAAAAATTCGCGTCGACTGTGCGGGAATTTAAGAAAATTCGAGAATTGAAAAAAAATTCTGAAATTGTCCTTAATTTTATTTCTGATGTGGGAAGTGTGCACTTCTCATCATTTCATTTCAGTAATTGAAACTGAGTAAGATTATATGCTAGGATCCCCAAAAAAATGTGAGTTTTGGAGTTTTGCAAATGATACCCTCTGAACAAAATTATTTTGAAGGACACTGTGCGCAAATTTAAGGAAATCTGGAATTGTCAGGGAATTGAAAAAAAAAAAAGAATCCAGGAATTGTCCTTGATTTCATTTTTGATGCAGAAAGTGTATTTCTCGAATGAAAAATCTTTTCCGAATAATCAATTAAAATATTTTTATCTAAGACTTGCAACTTTTGTTAAATCTCTTGAAAGCTTTTGAATTATTTTCAAGTCCTTTAGAAAGATTGTACTTAAAAATCTGGACAAATCCCTAGTAATTCTTTAGTCACTGAATTCTTAGAAATTCTTTTTGAAATCTCTTCAAATTCTTTAAAATCATTTATAAATTTTCGAGATTTGCTTAAATCCATTGATATCTCTTCCCTTTAAAGGCATGCTCTGTGCGGTTATGAAAAATTTTTTGGACGTTACCACGACCAAATGCAATGATATAACCCTTTAAACTTCGGAATATAAGAAAGAAGAAACTAAATTGTGTTCTAACATTTATATTGAGTAGTAATTTTTAAAACAAAATAAAAAATAAAAAAATAACCGACAAAAACTGACATAATTTTTTTTTTCAATATTACTACTCAAAAGAAATGTCAGTACACAATTTAGTGTCTTCTTTCCTATATTCCAAAGTTTCAAAGCCATATATCATTGCCTTTGGTCATGGTGACGACCAAAAAATTTTTCATTATCGGAGCATATAGAGCATGTCCTTAAGTTCTTTAAAATCACTTAAAAAATCTTGTTATCTTTTTAAATTTTTTAGTTTTCCTTTGAAATATCTTTAAATAACGTAAAATCCCTTGAACATTTTTTATATCATTACCATATCTTCAAATGCTAAAAATTTTACTAAATCTCTTAAAAATCCTTAAAATTAAAAATAAAATTTTGTTTTTAAATCCCCTAAAATCTTTAGTAATTCCTTAAAGTCACGTAAAATCCCTTGAAAACTCTTGGAGGTTTTTTTAGAATTATTCAAAAATCTTGAAAATTCTTAAATTTTTTTTTAAGTCCCTTAAAATGTCTTAAAATCTTATAACAATCCTGAAACTGTTTTGAATTCTTTAGAACTCCCTTGAAATTACTTTTAATTGTTTAATTTATTTTTTACGCATTCTTTGCAACTCAAGTATGGTAGATTTACCTTACTTCATATGAAAATTCTCATAAATTATATTTTTTAAATAAATTATAATATAAAAATTGACCAAATTACGCATGTCCGCAACCCACTATGCATTGTATGATGATTCTATCGTAAGAGGGACCTTATATTTGACTACATATTGAGGCAAATTTTAGTAGACATTATGTCTGCGTTTGTAATGAACTTTTCTAACGAATGAATATATAAATGGATTTTAAGAAAAAATATCATTATATTTCACATTTACCTTGAATTTCGAAATTACACCCAGAACCGTTGTGAAATATTCATAAATGTGTAATCTATTGTAGATTTCTTACTCTATAATTTCCTTAGTCTTTTACACTTATTCGTAAGAGAAGCATATTGTATAAATACATATTTTTGGGGCACATCAATTCTGTTCTTGAAAATGCAAGGAAAAAAAAGGTTTTAAAATACTTCCAGCTATATATTGTCCCTCATTCAGAGAAAAGAAATACCATAAAATCAACATTTTCCACCCACAAGTAAAATTCGAAATAATGTATTTTTACTACACAGTTTTCTCAGAATTTTTTTACAGCGGAGCCTTCCAGCCTGGATGGACGCATTCTGAAGGGGAAAGGTTATAGCGGTTATGACTTATAAAAACCATAAGCGTATAGCTTTTCCCCTTCAGCGTGAATTCTTATCATCGGATACTCAACAGCATCAACCCCAGGAATTCTGTAAACTTTCTTAGTTATAAGCTATGATTTAATCTCAATTCTGATATTTATTTTGAAAAATAAATTCAGAAGAGGATCAGTTCACGAAATGAATATGTGAGTACATATCGTTTTAAGTTTTCTATTTCTGATGTTGCAGGCGAAACAAGGAAGAGTCAAACATGGGCACGCTATTGAATATAGAGAAGATTGTTCGATACTCTCTTGAGCCTGAGATGGAGGCGAAGAGTCGTGCAGCATAAAGACATGGAAGCGTACGACCTGTTTGGAGAAGATGTCAGTGGCTCAATGCTCGATGCTCTTCCTGATCTTGGGGGGAACGATCATTTTGACCCGGCAGGTGCAAACAATTCTGTCGTAGTGTCTAGAGATGGTCCCAATCCTGGTCCCAATGGAGGTGGGAGTTACATCAGTCAATCGTACAGCATTACTCAAGAATCTCCTCTACAAAAATTGACTTCGTTCGGTGGATCTGAATTTGGTAGTACTAATCCCCTGCAAAATCCCTCGCAGCGTAGTATGTTTAATCAAAATATTGGCACCTTTGACGGTGGAGCCCCGCAGCGGGCAATGGTGCCCGGGGCCTTTCCAAATCAAGCGCGTAGCTTAGCGCCCCAGCACAGAGGTCCTCATCCCGGTACTGGAGGACAGTACCCAACCTATAGCGACAGTATGTACTCTATGGAGCAGCAGCATCCCATGGCCAGGGCGAATATGAGCATGGACCCTGGGATGCAAGGCTGGCCAGGAGCGGGAACCACTTATCCCCAGATGCAGAGGCATTACAACCAAATGGCCCCTCAACCCGGTACTTATAGACAGCACATTCCTCAATATCCCCATCAACAGGATCAAAGCGGGATCAATCAGAAGATGCAGCAGCAGCAGCAACAACAACAACAGCAGCAACAACAGCATTTTTCTGCTCAGCAAGGAATGATTGGCAATATGGGTGTACCACACCAAACAATGCAAACCAGTGCTGCGAGCGGAGTTTATCAGCACATGGTTGGCCAGCAGCAGCAACAACAACACTATCAGCAAAACAACCCAGCTGGGATGTACCAAACCTCGTCTGGCTACTCAGGTTTCGGTACCGCTATGCATCAACAACCTCAGCAGCCTCAGCAACAACCGCAGAGAATGCCCCATCATCATCCGTCCCATGCTCCTCATCAAACTCATCCTTCACATCAACAATACCCACAACACACCCAACATTCGGTCACTCAGCAACCACCGATGGATCCTCAATATCCACATCATTCGCCTCAGATGTTTAATCAACCTCAACACTCGGCACCAGGGCCTCAATTTGGCACCAGCAAACATGCCACGAGCCCACAGTATAGATCATCATTTCCTCAACTCTCCCCTCAGATGTCTCCTAGACCACAAATGTCTCCAAGACCACCACCAGTTCAGCAGCAGATGTCTCCTAGGCCAATAATGTCCCCTGCCAAACCCACCACCCTCTCGCCTCATCCTCACGTGCAAATGCCGCATCAGCAACAGCAGGGTCAACCTGGCCCCGTTTCTGTCTCACCCTGCCCTCCCAACTCAATGCCAATGAATCCATCCGCCTCATCGCAGCAAACCACTCTTCAAGCCCTGGAACAAATGGTAATACCAGGAGTTGCCGTTTCGAATCCAAACGTGCCAAGTCAGGATTACGGCCAGTTCCAACCGCGACCTTCGATGTCGTCGCATACTTCGAATATTTTACCGCAACCTACTGCACAAAACTCAATGCCACCCGTGACGGGTCCAAGAATGCCGATGCCGCCTCAACAGTGGCCTCATCCTCAGCAACAACACTCGCCAATTAGGCCGAGTATGAACGTCAGTGACACGAGATCCATGATTGAGTCCCAAACGCCAACCTCGGAACAAAACTCCTCCATGTTTCCTGTAAACGGCAACGACAGTATTCACAACGTAGTTGAAACGACGACAAGAGATTCCAGAGATTCGGAAATTGCACAAAGTTCACAAGTCGCACCTTCGGTGCCAGAGAACAGCGAAACGCCTGAGCCAATGCAGAGCTCTGCTGATGTACTCGCTCAGCAAGAAACCTCTGCTCCAAGCAATCCACCACCAATGGAACAGCCTCAAAAGTCAACTCATCTCGAGCCAGTGCAATCTTTGCCAGTTTCGAGCACAAGTAGCAATTTAGAGAATAGTAACGACTCGCCACAGATGCAGCAGCCTCTTCAACAACAACAACAAACTCCTAGGCAGGCTTCACCAACTCCGAGTATTGAATGCAAAACACCCGATCAAAGCGAGCAGACTTCTGAAGCGCCTGTATCCCAACAGAATCAACAACCGAGCCTGCCACAATCTCAACAGAGCCAACAACCATCTCAACAGAGCCAACAACATCAACAGTATCCAAGCTGTTCATCGCCACCGCAACAACAACAACTTATTTCTCAGACTTCGCCTCAGCAACAACAGCTCTGTCCTCAGGTGTCAATGCACATGAGTCAGTCTCAGATCGTTCAACAATCTCAACAACCTCAACCACCTGTGAACCAACAACCTCAACAATCACCACAGATTTCGCAAACTCCTCCAATGAGTCAACCCCCAACACAGATTAGTCAAGTCCAACCACAGATGAGCCAACCTCCAACGCAAATCAGCCAGGCTCAACAATCAATGGGGCAAATCCAATCGATAAGTCAATCTCAACCTATAAGTCAGTCCCAACCTATAAATCAGTCCCAACCTATAAGTCAATCACAACCTATAAGTCAGTCTCAACCCATAAGCCAATCCCAATCTCAAACTCCATCGCAACTGCAAGTACCGCCTCAGCAGCAATCATTGCCTCAACAAATGCAACAACCTCCAATAAGTCAGCCACAACAAATAGCGCCAATGACACCACCTCTGCAAACGCAAATTGGCCAGACACCCTCTCAACCAGTATTAGGTCAATCTCCTCAACATCAACCACAATTAATGACATCTCAGGCTCCACCACCACTTATGGGGCAAAACCAATCTCCTCACATTCAGCAGGTGAACATGATTCCACCCAATAGCTCCATAATTCCATCTCAAATTCCACCTCAGCTCCCTCATCAATCGATGCAGCCTCAAATGCCAACTCAGACTCCACCGATGCAGAGTCAGCAGACTACTTCTGTTCCTCCAACGAATATCGGAGCGCAGCAAATTCCTCCAGTACCACAACCTAGTGGACTAATAATGCCATCTCATCAAACTGCCGTTTCTTTGCCGAATACTACTCAACCTCCACATCCGGTACAACCGAACTTTGGGGAGTACACAAATATTCAGAAGCCTAGCATATACCCGAGTGAAATGATTGTCGGCAGTGGACAACCGTACCATGCTGGTAATGAAGTCGTTGGTAGTACTGGGATGCCAAATATGTATGGACTGCCGCCAGGAGCTACGCCGACGCCGGTTCCACCTGGTGCTTTTAGCCCATTAGCTCCAGTTACGCATCATCAGGAAAGAGCTGCCTTGCAACAGCAGTTGCAAGAACTTTATTGTATGCCACCAGCACCAGAGAATCAAGAGAAGATTGTTAACCTCCAAGAGAAGCTGCAAGCTCTTCAACAGCACGAAACTACTGAACAGTGCAATGGAGGCCCACAATGCATTCTTCAGACGCCAATGTTTACTGCTGCTGCTGTTGTTGACAGTCCGCAGGTTTGTTAATTATACATATAGTTATTCTACTCTACTAGTTATTACCTATTATATGTCGTCGCTTGTTTGTATTTTTGTCTCAATTTTAAATCTAAACTTTTGATATCATAGGTATCTAGTACAACTGGTCGAGGTCGTAGCAAAGGGTCGCCGAGGGCAAAGAAAAGTCGAAAGAAAGCAGACAAGGAAGCTGCCCCTCCTATCATTGCTCAGACTCCCCAAGCCGAGCAACCTTTATCCGATAATCTAGTCACTCCAGGAGACAGTAGCAACGTCGTGGACAGTGCAGCCGACTCTGAAGACATAAAACCCTCCTCCGGTGACATTGAAGAGGAGTGGAACAAAACCAGAAAATCGCGTCCTCCCAGGAAACCGCGTAAGCCTAAGGAACCCAAGGAACCGAAGGAACCCAAACCTAAAAAGGAACCTAAACCTCCCAAGGAAGCAAAACCACCTAAAGAAGCCAAAATCAGAAAGAAGAAAGAGAAGGAGGCTAAAGAAGGAACTAAACGCAGCAAGAAGTAAGTTAACTACATTATCACCTGTTTTTTTGATGATCGTTTAAGGTCTCCTAAATTTAATTACATCAAAGATTATGAAGCGTCAAATCTCAATGTTTTATAAGTCCTGTATATTTCTAAGAAAATGTCTCTTATTCTTATGTTTTAGAAACAATAGAGACTGTGATTTCTGTTATTTTTATATGAACGAATCTTGACTAATTGTTTTTATAATATTTAGGAAAGCTATTCAGGCGGAATCAACTGATGAAGCACTTGAAGATGTTGCCGTGAGCGATTCGACCACGGTCCAAGATTCTGATATCAAACGTAGTGATTCTTCTTTGCAAGATGATAATGAACAAGTCGACTCTTCCACTAAAGAACCCTTAGGATCAGAATCCAAGGATGAAAATGACGAAAAAGCAGACTCAGGCGATCATAGTGATTCTAAAAAAGAAGAAGGCAAAGATTCATCTGCTGAAACGGTATCTCCTGTGAAAAAGAAAGCCCCAAGCAGAAAGCGGCCTTCGGGTGGAAAAGCTTCCGCTGGAAAATCTCCTAGAGGTTCAAAGTATGTGTTACCCTTTCAAAAATTCTTCCAGCTCAAACTTTCATTTTTTTCGTATTTTTAAAGATCTATTTACAATGCTATTTGTTGAAATTTGCGTAGAAAACGAAAGAGTCGTATCGCTCCGGATTCTGACGGTGAAGAACTAGCAACGACACCACCACCGTCTCCCGAAGCAGGCGATGACCTTAACAAGAGACGATCAGCGAGAAATACACATCGAAAGAAGTACGTCGACGACGTAATGCTTCGATTCTCTGATGACGATGTTCCTCTTCAAGATGCTCAAGCCACTAATAAGAAGAGCGAATCTTCTAGTAGTGGTAACGCAAAACCAGCGGCCGTGAAGAAAGAACAACCCTCGGAAGGAGGTGAAATTGGACCCAACAAGCCAAACTTTGTATATATCGTAAGTATCTCACAATAAAAATTATTCCGACACTTATATCCTTTCTTTGAACAATAAACTTAACATTTTTAAACTTCTCTTTTTTAAATTATTATTAATCAAACTACTTTTGCATAGAATACTACTGATGAAGATTCCATGGTCGTTCAGCACATTTTGTGTGTACGGATGGGAAAAAGACAGGTGAAGCCTGAACCAATACCTGAGGTGAAAATTGAACCCGTGGAAGAGAAGACTGAAGATACTGATGAAGTAAAGTCTGAAGTAGATGATAAAGAGGCAGAGTCAGCAGCAATAGAAAACACTGTAGAAAAAACTGTGGAAAAACCTAGTGATGAGAAAGTTAAAGAGTCCGAACCAGATGATGATGAAAATGTCGTGACAACTAAGAAAGATAAAAGCGACGATGAAGATGAAGAAGAAGAAGAAGATGAAGAAGTTGTAAAAAAAGTTGAAATCAGTGCCGATAAAGAAATAGACAACAAAGAAGATGAAAGTGAAACTATTGGCGAAAACAAGCTACTGAAGGTTGATACGAGTCTTACCGATTCTAAACTACAAATGGTTGATGTTGAAGAGTATTACGTCAAATACAGGAACTTTTCGTATCTTCACTGCGAATGGAAAACGGAAGAAGAACTTTACAAGGGCGATAAGAGAATCCAAGCTAAACTAAAGAGGTTCAAACAGAAACTTCAACAGAGCACTAACATTTTTGAAAACGTATGTCGTCGTATTTTACTTCTTAATAATTTAGTCATTTAATTATAAACTGAATTGGAAAATAATTGTACGATTTTTTTCTTTTTATTACAGACTGAAGACGATCCATTTAATCCAGATTTTATAGAAGTGGATAGAGTGTTGGATGAAGCTACGCATACCGATCCCACAACCGGGGAAACGGTTAGACATTTCTTAGTAAAGTGGCGCTCTCTTCAATATGAAGATTCAACGTGGGAGTTGGAAGAAGATGTCGATCCTGAAAAGATTGCTCAATTCCATAAGTTCAACAAACTGCCGCCAAAGGATCAGTGGAAGGTATTTAGAAATATCTTTCTGCCTTCGTCGTTATCAGGATTGCTGCTTTCAACCTGATAAGAATTTCCACTAATACCAATTTTAACTGTATGGAAACAACGTCTAACACTACTTTTATTTTCTAGCCAAAAAAGAAGCCGCTTGCTACTGCTTGGGAAAAATTGGAAGAGTCTCCAATTTACAAAAGCAACAACAGTCTCAGACCTTACCAATTGGAAGGTTTAAATTGGCTGCTCTTCTCTTGGTACAATAGCCACAACTGCATACTTGCTGACGAAATGGGTCTTGGAAAAACTATCCAATCTTTAACATTTGTAGACGCTGTCTACAAATACGGAATTCGAGGACCTTTTCTTATTATTGCTCCTTTGTCCACAATTCCGAATTGGCAGAGAGAATTTGAGGGATGGACAGACATGAACGTGGTTGTTTATCATGGATCGTAAGTTTATCATCAAGTTTTTACTAAACAATAATAGATACTTTTAAAAAGTGAAACTAGAAGACTGACTAACTTAATAAATTTGTTTTCATAGGGCTGCGAGTCGAACAATGTTGCAAGAGTACGAAGTCTATTACAAGAACGAGAAGAAGCAACAGATCAAAGACCTGATCAAATTCAATGTACTGATAACCACATTCGAGATAATCATAACTGATTTCAACGAACTCAAAGGCTACAACTGGAGACTCTGCGTCATAGACGAAGCTCACAGACTGAAAAACCGCAATTGTAAATTGTTAGAAGGACTCAGACAATTGAATTTAGAACACAGGGTTCTCCTTTCTGGAACGCCCTTACAAAACAATGTCAATGAACTCTTTTCGTTGCTCAATTTCTTAGAACCTTTACAGTTCTCGAGTAGTGAGGCTTTCCTCAAAGAGTTCGGTAATTTGAGTAGTGAAGGTGAAGTTCAAAAATTGCAACTTCTCTTGAAACCTATGATGCTCCGTCGACTAAAAGAAGACGTCGAAAAATCGCTCGCACCCAAAGAAGAAACTGTTGTCGAGGTAATTTATTTTCCTTCTTCCTTTTTTTTATTACCTTCTGCCTATTACAATACGGATTTTAAACTACTTCTCTTATTATTATACAGGTTGAATTAACGAACATTCAGAAGAAATACTATCGTGGTATATTAGAAAGAAATTTTTCATTCCTCGCTAAAGGTACAACCTCGGCGAACATTCCAAATTTGATGAACACGATGATGGAGTTAAGAAAGTGCTGCATTCATCCATTTTTACTTAACGGAGCCGAGGACCAAATCCAGTTGGATTATAAACATGAAAAGGAAGACAACGAGGCTTATTTCCATGCTTTAGTAAACAGCTCGGGAAAAATGGTCCTTATCGATAAATTGCTGCCAAAATTAAAAGCCAGCGGGCATAGAGTTCTGGTGTTCAGTCAAATGGTCAAGTGCCTGGATCTCTTGGAAGACTATTTACTATATAAGAAGTATCCATATGAAAGAATCGATGGACGAATCAGAGGAAACTTGAGACAAGCTGCGATTGATCGATACAGTAAACCAGATTCTGATAGGTTCGTCTTCTTGCTTTGCACAAAAGCAGGAGGTCTTGGTATCAATCTCACAGCAGCAGACACTGTAATTATTTACGACAGTGACTGGAATCCACAGAATGATTTACAAGTACGTTTTCTTTATTTATTTAAACTTATTCAGAGTAATTGTAATTTCTTTTATCTAGAAAAACTTTTCATCGCATTTTGTTTACATTGTACTTAAACTATATTTTTTATTTAATTTAACTTATAGGCTCAAGCTAGATGTCATCGAATCGGTCAACAAAAAATGGTCAAGGTCTATCGTTTACTTTGTCGTAATACATACGAGAGAGAAATGTTTGACAAAGCTTCTCTCAAACTTGGTCTCGATAAGGCAATTCTACAATCGATGAATACCAGTCAAAGTGGCAAAGATCCAGGCAACAAGCAGTTGACGAAGAAAGAGATCGAAGACTTGCTAAAAAAAGGAGCCTATGGTGCGATCATGGACGACGACAATGCAGGAGATAAATTTTGTGAGGAAGATATCGACCAAATCTTGGAAAGAAGAACGCAAATTATCACAATAGAAGCAGAAAAAGGTTCTACTTTCTCAAAAGCCAGTTTCGCCTGTTCATCTAATAGATCTGATATTAACATTGACGATCCTGATTTCTGGAAGAAGTGGGCCAAGAAAGCAGAGATTGATACAACGGAAAAAAAAGAGGAGGATGAACTTGTGATTTCAGAGCCGAGACGAAGAACACAAATCAAACGTTATGGTCACGACGAATCTGTTGTCGACATGTCAGAACTTGACAGTTCCGAGGATAATAGTGACGATGAAACTGGCGGTGGATTAACAGGTAGAGGTATGTTCTCGGCATGTGCATGTGGCACTGTTTTTATTTTTATTCACAATAATTCATCTCAAAATTTTAAACGAAAATGAAATTTCTTACAATATCATACATTTTATGTGGTATTATTAAATCCAGCATCTCAAATTTCAATTTTCCGAAAATGTATAATAAAATACCCGAATTTTCAAATTCCAATTTTTGTAATTTGGAATTTTCTAGAATTAAAAATTTTTGCTGTTTTCTACTTTCATTGGTAAATATTTTTGGTATAATATTTGTTGATACAATATGTGTATGTATTAATTTTAGGCAATTAATTGCTGATAGATTAACTAAATTGTCAACTGAATTATTTGTACAAACAGGAAAGAAACGACGAGACAAATTTAACAAGAAAACTCGAAAATTCTACGATGAATACGTGCCTCGAGAAGGGGAAGTCGTTTATGGAAGTTGGGCACGAAGCGAGTGTTTCAAAGTGGAACGCGGTCTCTTAACATTTGGTTGGGGTCGATGGGACGAAATTTTGCAGCACAGTCAATTCCGCAGAGGGTGGCGTGACATTGATGTTGAGGATTGTGCTCGTGTGATTCTCTTATATTGCTTGAGATATTATCGTGGAGACGAAAAGATTAGAAACTTTATTTGGGACCTGATCACCCCACTCGAAAATGGAGAAAAAATTAAAACGATGCCTGCGAATTCTCCAGGGAGGAACAGCAGACAGAAGAAAAAGACTCGGGTCAGAGAAGGAAGAGAGACGAGAGGAGCGATTGTCAACGGCGGACCTAGTGATCCGAATCACTGGAGTAATGCTGAAAAATATGATGGTGACATTTTCCTCGAGAGCAATTACAAAAAACATCTGAGTCGACATGCTAACAAGTAAGTGGTGTCCCGGGTCAATTGAAAAAATTCAAAGCTTTAAAATGTGAATAATTGTATTAAATTGAATTTACGTTCCAGAGTTTTGTTACGCGTAAGAATGCTGTATTACATTAAACACGAAATTATTGGAGACCTGGTTCAGCACATTTCGGACGGTGTCCACGTGAGGTTAGTGTAAAAGCTAATTAGTATTTAATGCTTTTTACAAATTAAAATCAGTTTCTCACAAAGAAATCAATCATGCACCTACATACGTTCTTACGCAGCTTCTAGTTGCATGTGCAATGTATTTGTTTATCTTGGGACTTGTACATGGAATGCTCATAGAGCTGCCCGCCATTTACCCTTGTAGCTATACGTAAATGACGCTCATCACTGGCCCTGTGCTACTAATAATAAGACTAGTTTTACCCTCACCTTATCATGCGCGAATTTATTATTAAAAATACGTAAGACTCTTCGCGGCCTGAAGGGGTCAAAATGGTGCCACCGAAAAAGACGGTAAGAGTCGGAAGCAGTGCACTGTGTCAGGGGGCAGAATTCATGTATCTGATCAAACCTTGCACTTGGCGATATTAATTCTCCAATCGCACAAAAAAGCAGAAAAAAAAAAGTTTCATTTCAAATTCTCTTTAACTTTATATTTCTTTAAAATCGCGAGATGGATTTTCATATCGCCAAGTCTTTGTCAAAATTTAAAACAATATTGAGTTAATTTGGACTCGATTGGATTATTATGGTTTATCAATTGGCAAATTGTAAATGAAACCGCCCCACAGTGCGTTGCGGATAAATACTCCACAATTGGCAGACCGACCAAGGAAGTGGTGGGATTCGACTGCAGATAAATCCCTAATTGTGGGCTGCTACAAACACGGCTATGAGAATTACGACCAGATGAGGATCGACCCCACGCTTTCTTTCATTTCAAGCTGTCCTCCCCCTTCCCAGACTCAGACCACTCAACCTAAGTAAGTACTCGTTCTTTACTCTTTTTTTTTCCTTTTTTTTTCTTAATTTATTCATTATACACTCTTGTCCCTATTTTCAAAACTAATTGCATGCCGTTATATAACTGCTTTAGATTTTTGCTGGTGCTGTTGAGAAAGAAATGTTTTGCATAATGAAGATTCCACAAATCCAACGAAAATTAAATCGCTTTGCGTCAATGTTTACATTTCACACTAGCTTTAATTTTGCTTTTCTAGTTTTAAGGATGCTTTTCTATCCCTGCCTCAGTTTCGAAAACATTAAAAACTTTAATTCTAATTTAGAGTCCTCTCAAAATTGAATATTTACCAGGGTGGCCACATGTCAGGGAAATTTCAGGGAAAATAAAAATTGACATTTATGCTAATTATGTTATTTTTGTCATATTACTTATATAACTTTTATAGAATACTTTTATAGTTTATTTAACAAATTTTAGAAAATATCCAAGAATTTCGAAGATTATAAATAATTTCCAGGTATTCTTTGAAATTCTTTAGGTTTTTAATGATTTCAAGACATTTTCAATAATTTTAAAGAATTCTAAGAGGTTTCAAGGAATTTATAGCGATTACAAAGGATTTGTATAATATTTAATAGATTTAGTTGAATTTTAAGAGATTTTGAAGGAAGTTTAGGGAACTCAAAGAATTTTAAGAAATTTAAAATGATTTCATGAAATTTTTATGATTTTTTAAAGATTTTGTGAAATTTTGAAAAGTTTTCAAATATTAAAAAAAAATTGTAAGTGGAATTAAAAAAATTTTTTAAAGGTTTTTAAGAATTTTAAGAGATCTTTAAGTATTTTAAGGGATTTTAAAGTTTTGCATGGAATTCTAAAGGTTTTTAAGAAGCTTTTTTTTAGAGATTTGAATGACAGTTTAGGGAATTTTAAAGAATTTCACGAGATTTTTATGATTTGTAAAAGATTTTGTAAAATAATTGTAAAGGACTTCATGCAATTTTATTAAATATTGTAATGGAATTTTGAGACATTTGATGTTTCTAGGAATTTCAAGAAATTTCAATGAAAATTAGTGCGCATTTTTAATACTCTGTTATCAGGGAAATTTGTCTGAAAGTCAGGGAAATTGAAAAATTGAATCTTGTGGCCATCCTGATCTATAAACTCCGAACATCGAAATTTCAATGGTTTAAAAAGATACTACGTACTCAAACTTATACTCTATAAATTACACATCTCAATATTGAAGTAAAATACTTATTTGAACTTTGACAGAGGTATTTCGACTTCAATAGTAAATGAAATGTCGAGTATTACTTACGAAAACAGTAAAGTAATTTCTTGAAATTCTCGGAATTCAAAGGAGCATCAATAAAACGAAAAAAAGACCCTTGAGTAAACAGGATTCTGTTCTTTAAATTAGGGAAGAGAGCAGTTTAGAGAACGAGATCGAAGAAGGTGAATCTTCGGGAATGATGAAGGACTGTAAGGATTTGGATAAATACGGCAGAGTAACTCCAGCAGACTCTCCGGCTATTTCCAGCAAAGCAGACACGCCAATTCCCGAAGCTGGCAGCAGCAGCCACGATGGCAACGAAGGTCTCATGGACGATGAAAAGAATTGGCCATCAGTTGTCGACCTTAATACTCGCCTACGGCGAGTTATCACCTCCTATCAACGAAGTGTGAAGAAAGAAGACGTAAAAACATTTTCAAAAGGTAAAATGGGAGAAGGTGAATCCAGCAATCACCAAGGAACTATGATGGAACCTCCTTTGAATATGCAAGGCTGGGATCTACAGCAACTGGCTATGTACTTGTTGGTTAGTATCATTTTACTCGCAAATAATCTTTTCATTTTTCACAAAATATGTATCCTGATAAAACATCATTTTTTTTATATTTACAGAAGATGGAGAGAAGAGAAAAAATGGAAGCCATGGTGAAGGAAAGGGAACGATCTCGTATCGAAGAGCAAAAAGCAAAGTGGACTCGACGAGAAGAAAGCGAATTTTTACGAGTAGTATCTACCTATGGTGTCAATTACGATAGGAAAAAGGCTCAATACGACTGGACGAAATTTAAAAGCATCGCTAGGTTCGATAAGAAAACAGACAACGATCTCACGGATTATTACATGTCTTTTAGAACAATGTGCAAGAAAGTTTGCAGTTCTAAACTCACTGAGGATGAGGGTGCGTATCCTGAAAATATTTATCTACATATTTTTGTTATATCCTAAATTTAATCAATCAACAATTAACCATTGATAGATCGGATGCAATAACAGCACATAGAATTGTTTCGATGGAAAACAAAGTCCTTTGGAAGCTTTCAAAAACATTTTTGAATTTAAATTTGTCAAGTCTTTTTTGAAAAAAAAAAAAAATGATTTTAATCCATTTTTCATTTCAACTCATGTTCAATTCGTGTATAAGAAAAAAGATGCGTAATGAAATTTTACATGTATGTGTAACCTTGAAAAATTCAAATTCAAAAATGGTTACAAATCTCATTCGAAATCTAAATTAGAATCTAAATAAATCCAGTAATTTAAATTCCTAATTTTACTTAGTTATTAAAGTTTACTCTCCGTGAGCTCAGAGTCTTGTAACCTTACAGATTCAACAGATATGGCACTCGACCACATTAGTCCCAATAAAGCTCGCCAAATTCTCGAACGAGTCGACCTGTTAAGCAAAATTCGTGAAGACATTCTCTCTCATCCTCATCTGGAAGAGCGACTCTCACTCTGTCAACCCTCTGCAGATACACCTGATTGGTGGCAGACAGGAAAACATGACAAAGAACTTCTCCTGGGAGCTGCAAAACACGGCTTGGGTCGAACCGACATAACAATTCTGAATGATCCTGATTTCTCTTTCCATAAGATTTTAGGCAAAAGTATCTATAATAGCGTTCAAGCAGCCAAGAACTTCGACAAATTAGAGAAAGCGATCAAAATAGAAAACAGAGAAGATATCCTTAAATTTGACAAAGACGAGATTCTCGTTAAGCTCGAAAAGGGCGAAGGAACTTTAAAGATTGAGAAGGTAGGCATTAAGAAAGATAAAGACGCACAGCAATTCTCAGAAAAGAAATCTGAAGCTTGTAGTAGTGAAAAGGGTCAAGTAGAATTGACACTTGTAAAGGCTGAAAGTTTTTCTGAAAGTAAA
The DNA here is from genome assembly GCA_900474325.1 of Synergus umbraculus. Classification (NCBI taxonomy): domain Eukaryota; kingdom Metazoa; phylum Arthropoda; class Insecta; order Hymenoptera; family Cynipidae; genus Synergus; species Synergus umbraculus. The sequence goes on from UCOK01011407.1 coordinate 29,443, forward strand.
ATGGAGGATATCGTTGCTAATAACGGATTAACTATTACTACTGTTAAAGCAAAGTCTCCTGAAAAAGAAATACCTGCTAAAGAAGAAGTTGAAGAAGAAGAGAAGAGATCTGCTGAGCCTCCAAAAGAAGAAGAGAAAGAAAAAGAAAAAGAAAAAGAGATTGAAAAGGAAAGTGTAAAAGAAGTGGATAAAGAGAAGATAGAAGTGGAGGTGGAAATGGAGATAGAAAAAGAGAAAGATCTAGATGAGAAGAAAACTGCTGCTGCTGACGTAGAAGCGGAAGTTAAACCTGACGAAGAGAATGAAAAGAAACAAGAGGAAAATGATGAAAAGGAGGATAATTCTGACGAACAAGATGAAAAAATTGATGAGAAAAAAGTAGAAGCGGATGTTGTAGAAGAGAATGTTGAAGAAAAAGAAAAGGAAGCCGAGAAACCGGAAGAAGTGTCAGAGAAGACGATTCTCAAAAAGGACGATGAGAAGGAAACTGCTGAAAAGGAGGAAGTGAAGGAAGATACAGTGAAGGTAGAAAGCACTGAAGAAACTCCTAAAGAAACAAAATCTGAAGACGTGTCCAAAGTTGAGGAGTCAATTTCCAAGGATGAAATTAATGTTCCAGAAGAGATGGAAGTAGTCGAAACTAAAGAAAAGGCTGCTCCCGCTAAAATCGAAGACAAATGCAGCGTTCAAGCTGCTGAGCTTAAAGCCATGTTCCCAGACTTGGAGGTCATTCAGCCTCTTTCGAGATTGACGCAAATTGACACGTTTGTCTTGAGAGATAAAACTATCGATTACACTGAACCTACAGTTGCTCAGTTGCTGGCTCATAGTTATCAATCTTCGATAAAATGGCCTAAGGAACACGCTATCGAAGCTCGTTTGAGGCACATCGTTCATGCAGTTGAGCATAAAGAGTGGCCCGTTTCGATGAACTTTACTGCTGGTGATGAAACGGAGATTATGTCAAATGAGAAGGATAATTCAGATGTAATCACGATAACAACTGATCACGGAGTGTCGAGATCTCTTGCTGCTGCTGCAAATAACATCTCTGCAGCAAAGAAACGAAAGAGGCACATCGCTATCGACGTGGAAACGGAAAGAGCCAAGTTGCATGCTCTACTCAATAGTAGTCACATGACTTCGCAGCCTCCGACTGCTCTTAGCAAACCGATACTTTCGAGTTCCTGTTGGGAAGCAAATGATGAATCTCAATCTGAAGAATCGAGACGATCGACTCCAGTGCAACCGCCACCGGCTCATCAGCAAACGAGAGCTCCGGCAATACCTTTTGATCTCAAGTATACTGTTCCCGGTAAAACAACTGTCATTCCCGGCACTTCAAGTACTTTGACGCCTATCGATTTATCCGCTGGGTATGTCACAATTTACATTTATTTTTAGTTTAAGTCATGACAAATATGGAATGAAACTTTATTAACTATAGTTAATTTTAGAAAAGTGATTGAATTGATAAATCCAGTAACTGTTTTATGAAATTAATAATAGTTTGTTTTTTTGTATTTCTTATCAACTGTGAGACCTGCAATTGATTTGCATTTTCAATTCTTTTTTTAATTTACGAGGTATAAACTTTATAATGTAGATCCTTTAGATGTTATTTTCCAGCTTACTAATAAGATTCTTTTTACAGATATCCTAAGGTGCCGACAGAAACTAATAAAGACATGATGAATGAAGTACAAGATTTCTCAATGCCAAACAAAAGTAAACAAGTCAGCAGCAATAAAGGAAAACTAGATAGCATGCTGGACAAGTTAATGAAACGAAAGAACTGCGTAAGTGTAAAAATTTGATTGATATTTTCCCTTATGAGATCTATCTACTTTCTTAAATTTAAATTAATAACAATAATTTTATTTCACTTTAGCCAACTGATGAACCGGTCGTTGGGAAAGAGAAGAAGCGACGAAAACTGGATGAGATAGTACTAGGTTTAAGTGCCGCGAAAGAGCAGCAGAGTAGTCACTACCCGGAGCACGGGAAGAAAAACACAATCACACCGAACGTGACGGTAACACCAACTTCGGCACCAATCGGACTTCCCAATCCCCCAGCTGCTTCTCAAAAGCCGTTTTCAATCACTGTTACATCAATTCCGTCATCGCGAGCTTCTGGCTCATCTTCGGGTGCGCCGCCACCCTCTCTACATTCGCACAAAGAGAGTTTTTCTGCTCTATTTGCTCAGGCAGAACAGCAAAATCGTGAGCTTGCAAAGAAACAGCAGCAGCAACAGCATCAGCAGCAGCAACAACAGCATCAGCAGCAACAACAACAACAGGCTTATAACTCTGTCCATGCATCATCGTCAAGTCATAGAAAAAACTATGAGGCTATGATAGCTGACATTAACAAAGTTGCGGAATACTCTTCAAAAATAGGATCTTATTCACATGAAGCTAAAGTCAATAAGTGGCTCGCAGAACAAACAGCGATGTCGGAACAGTTCAACGCTGAGTATCTGAACGCCCCGAGAAGAAGAAGACCACGTGTGGATCCTTCAGCTCTTAATTGGAAAAACCTAACTGGAGAGGAAAATGTCGCTGTTATTAATCGATTGACAGGGAAAAAAGTATGTTTCGTGTTTTATAACACTGTGTGTGACAGCGACATTTTATGGCCAAAAACCTGTTTTTAGGTAGATTTGTGTGAAGAATCATTCATAAATTCCATAATTTTTATCCGATTGGAAATTTTTTTTTAGTTTGATAGGAAAAAAAACAGACCTTTCAGAACGTGTATTGATCATTTTAAAGAAATGAAAACTGACGAGACTGTAAATTGAGTAAAAAAATTTATTAAAATCTTCAAATTCACACAAAATTTTTTATTTTCATCGACGCTTATTCGACGCGGAATTAAATTTACTTTCAAAATATTTTGTTAAAAAAATCTCTAAGGTGAGAAAATTTAAAAAAAATCGCAAATTCTTTCAATTGTAGTCTCGTCGTTAGTTTTTATTTCAACAAAATGAGCAACAAACTATCTGAAAGGTCTGTTTTTCCCCTTTCAAACTAAAAAAAAAAAAAAGAAATTATAAATCGGATAAAAATTAAGAAAGTTATCACTGATTGTTCACACGAAACTATCCAAAAACGGTTTTTTGGCCAAAAAATGAAATTGGAGTGTATGGGAAATTTCTCCTATACCGTTTTTTTTTTTTTAATTTTACGAGACGTACAACTTGTACTATGTCTACATAAAAGTGTCTGCAGTTTTTTTTGTCACAGTATAAATAATTTTATATGCATCTAATTTATGTTTTATTCTCCAATTTTTATCTTCTTTCAATTCTCAAGAGAAGTAATTAATCTCGCAATTATTTTCAGGTAACCGGAAGTAAAGCACCTCAGCTGAAGCGCTTAGGACAGTGGCTGATGGAGAACCCGATGTTCGATGTGGACCCAAAGTGGGCCGAACTTGTAAAAGAACGCGGCAATCTTCCCCACGATCTTCAAAAGAGACTACCCGGCTCCGAAAGAGGCAGTGGAAGCAACAAAGGCAAGAGTCCAGGACGACCACCAATGATGCCTAGTCCTACAAGCCAACAGTCTGTGAATCAAGCAAATCTAGCTGCCACTTCAATGGCCTCCAGTCTGAACTTTCCTTCTCTTTCAACCATTAACAGCTCTCTCCTTTCCGGTCTCTCACTTGGTAACTTCGACCCCAAGAACAATCCACTGTTGATGCCTTTTGGTGGTTTACCCAACCTCGGTGCTTTAGGTGGATTAGGAAACCTGGGAAATCTCAGCAATATGAGCCTCACGAATTCGCTCTTTGCTAATCTCGCAGGTCTCGGTCTGCCTTCACTTGCCGGAATGGAAGCAGCACTCGGGGCAACTGCAACTAGCACAGCAGACACGAACGTAGTAACTTCAGTCAGCAGCAACAAAATGTCGACTAGCACCAGCAGCTCGAATAAATCTCGCACCAAAATGGAACCTCCAACTAGTAAATCTTCAGCTCCATCGACATCAACCGCTTCAAATTTACCGACAACTACACCTTTCCCTTTCTTTTTCCCAAATCCAAGCCTCTTGTACACTCCCTTAGGACTCGGAGGACTTAATCCTTTCTCGATGCAACCTGGTAGTGTCTCCTCAGCTTATGAAAGCCTTGCACAATGCGGTCTGCTCAATCCACCCACGTCGAGTGCATCCACTTCTTCTCGGAAATCCACCTCCGCGTCAACTTCTAGTTCTAGACGAGACCCTATAGACTCTATGAAACGCAAAGAGCTAGAAAAGAAACCCAGGTATCCTACCGATGCTGGGATCAATCTTCAACAATTTGCTGAAAGTGCACAACACAACGAAGAGAGAAGAAGAAGTGAGTCTGCTCAAGAAAAAAGAGATCAGGAGAGACGAGAAGCTGCAGAGTTGAGCGAAATTGCAGATCTTTCTGCGAGAATCGAACGCAAGAGCAAGGAGCAAGAAATGAAGGAGGCTCTTGAACAATTAAGCAGAACTAGCGCCGAACTTTTGACAAGGAATCTTGAAGAAATTCAACGACCTATGAAGAGAGGCCGCAGCTCTGATCCTCAAGCTCCTGAGCAATCTCAAATTCATCAACCTCAGTTTCCAGCTGCTTTGGAAGTGACTCTTGAACCAGTTGTAAAGAAGTCAAAATCGGAGCCAAAGGTTGATGGAAAATCCACCGAGAAGAATGAAATTAAGAGTCCAGAGAAGAGTTCTGAGGTGAAACCTTCACCAACAAAAGCCTCCGATACAAAAGAAACGAAAACTCCTGAATCGTCAAAAACTTTAGAGGTTAAAACTAGCTTGAAATTAGAACCAGAGGTTGAAGCACCAAAATCTATTACTCCACCTCCACCTGTACGAGAATCATCACCGGCTCCAGCAGCTCCGGAATCTGTTAAATCGACGGAAGGGATTCAACTTGAAGAGGAAAAGAGTTCTCCTATAAAAAAGACGAGCACTGTTAACAAGGAAGATAATGAAGCACTTTCTACTGAAGCTGTCGCTCAAACAAGTTGTTCTAAGTCCGAAAGTCTTAAATCAGAAATACAGAAATCTGAAAGTCAGAAACATTCTGATTCTCCGAAGTCTGAAAAATGTCAAGAGGTCGAAGAAGAGACAAAATGTCCGAAGACTAAAAAGGCTCGAGGTGGGAAGCGATTGAGTGTTGAACCACCTCCAGAGAGAAAGAATCTTCGCTCCAGTGCTGGAAGGCAAGCAAGAGCTGCTGCTGAGAGGCAGGCAAGAATGGAAGGTGAACAGCACACTGATCATCACGAAGGTCACGGATCGGGTGAGTGAGGACACGAGTTTAAGGAGAGAAAACGTGAAAGAAATAAGAGTGAAAACGCGAGTGCACAACGTAAAACTGTTCCGCCCAGAAACTCTGCTAGCAAAGTTCAGAAGGTTGTTGCTCGACGCTCGCGACGAACGAGGAACTCTAGTTTTTAGAGAAAATCTCGGTCGAAACATAATTGATTATAGTGAAATTAATTATTTAAAGAGAGTAAAGAGAAACTAAAATGTCTGGGACATTAAACAGGAGCCGACACTTGGTAAAACTAAGAAAATTTAAACGTGATAAGTCATGCAAAAGATGCGATCTTTTATCGTCTACCTTTTGCGTGATGATAAATTCTTAATTATATATAACGCTGTAATAATGAAATATTATTTTGTTAAATTTACTATCCTTTCCATCAAATTCGTTTTGACCAGGGACTGTTTTATATAACTGATTTATTATTATTATTATTATTATTATTATTATTATATATATAATATACGCATAATACTGTAATCATAGTACGAACACGTAAATCAAGTAATAACTTAATAAACGAAAGTGTACATATTTTACGATCCGCCTAGGTATCATAAGTAAATCGTGTACTTGGAAAAAGTGTATATAATGCAGTGTACTTTTAATTATATTATAGGTGAAATAATAAACGGCTTCTTTTGTTGTTTGCAAGTGGTTTCGTTACTCATTTGTGTTGATGCGAATGGCTCGAGAGATTTTTAAGTTTAAAGAATTGTGTCTGTTCGTTCTTCAAAATTAAAGGAAACAGTGTGATGTTAAAGTGGATCTAAGGCTGCTGAGATTGTATTGAAGAACTTGATAGCGCTTTTTCTCTAAAATGAATAAGCATGTGCGAAGCTTTGAAAATGAAAAACGTGATTTTCGACTTAAGCAACTGACGTGAAAATGTATTGAAGAATAAAATGTTTCTCTGAAATATTCAATTACTTGAATTTTGAGAAATTTCAAGACCCGTTTATATCTACTTAGTGTCAATTGCAAATGATACGCTTCTGTCTGTTGAAAATTAATTTTTTTAATGCGCTTGGCTGTGTTTGAAAATTCAGCATTTTATTTCAATTTATAAAATTTTATGTATAGAAGTCTCGGTTGTGATTTGAGAAAATAAATACCGAAGAATTTAAAGCATTTGTAATTAACTTTAGGACTAAAATCGTTCAAAATCAAGATTAAAGATATAGTTATAGAGTGCAAATGTAATAACTTTCTGAAATTTGTAGGGTTCTAACGAACGTGAATTTCTTAAAAATAAAAATGATTTCAAATTCAAATCTTGCATCTTGTACTTTAATTGTTAATTCCAAAATAAAAAAAAAACAACAAAAATATTGTTATTAAATTTTTTTATTTTAAAATTTACAAGTCGTGTTACAACAGAAATTTTTAAAAATAGTAATAGCAATTACTATTGGTGAAGAACAAACGTCCCTAATGTTGGCACATAATGAATTCTTATGATTTTATTATGGTATAAAAAATATAAATCAATTTATAAGATTTCTTTGAAAATGGTTCTGCTTTTAGTTGTAAGGTTTTTAAGAATCAGTAGGTTCATCAACGACGCGTATGTAACTTTTACCAGAAGGCACGTTAACAGTATTTATTTTCGTCGAAAAAAGAGTTTTAGCATCTTCGTCAGAAACAGTAGGCTGGACCATGACAGGATCTCCTTTCTAAAAAGAAAATGAATATTTAGTTTAATATTTATTAGTGAAAATTATCAACAAATATCCAGACATTAATTTCAGAAATTACCTTCCAATCGACAGGAGTTGCGATCTTGTATTTGTCAGTTAATTGGAGCGATTCTATAACTCTGATGATTTCACTGAAAAGAGAATTTTGTTTTAATTATACCTTGACATAACAGTAATACCGAATTAAATTAATGTTGTTTGTCATTAGTAGAATGAATAAAAAATATTTCTTACTCGAAGTTTCTTCCTGTTGTGGCAGGATATAGAATCGATAGTCGCATTTTCTTTTTTGGATCAATAATGAAAACTCCTCGAGCAGATACTGGAATTCCTGCGCTATCAAGTTCTTGAAGGTCCATCATACCTAGCATCGTGATTAATTTACGAGATTCATCATCGATTATTGGATAAGGAAATCCAGGTGATTTTATTCCACCATATGCTTTGATGTCCTAAAAATAGTTGATTAATTTAATTTTGCAGACAAAAAAATAAAGAAACTGTAAACATTATTCTTTACAAAGAAACAACAAAATTAATTCATATTCAGAAACTGCAGCATAAACACAACAATGGAAAATAATGAATTTGCAATTTGGCTTATATAAAGACAATTTCAAAAACATCAGAACCTCGATCCATTCCTTGTGAGAGTTTACAGAATTGCAAGACAAGGCGATGACTTTAACTCCAAATCTCTGGAACTCTGGCATCAATTTTGCAACCCTGGCAAGTTCCGTAGTACAAACAGGAGTAAAATCGTGTGGATGAGAAAACAAAATGCCCCATCTGAAATAAATAATACATAAAACTAGCTGTGAATTCGATCTCGGGTGTTCCATTTAACTATTGATTTATATTTTTTTGTGCTAATTTTTTGAGCACTTTGCTCAAATATATAACTATTTAAAAATATATATAATTCTTTTTTCTCGAAACAAAGAATCTTTCAACCTCATCATTCATAGATTCCTTGCGTCGAGATGAATCGATTGACCTGAAGGATTAATTTTTTTATTTGAACAAATATATGAAAAATGAAAATTCTTCAAAATTACAAATAATCATAATTTCATTAATATTCAATTAAAAACACTAATCCTACTTTGAATTTTGATTATTTGAGAAGTTTTTCTCGAAAAATCAAATTTTTAAAACAATTCTAAATGTACATACAAATTTTAAAATTCAATATTTTGAAAAAATCCTTTGGCACGTTTTGAGATATATGTGAAGCCAATATACCTTACAAATTTCATCAATTTATCTACAACTGTCTTTAAGTTAATAGGGCGACAATAGTACATTTCGATACTAGTGCGCGAATGTGACTTCAGTCTTGTGTGGGCGTTTGCGCACGAAAAAAGCGAGTGTGAAAAGGTCACACAAGGCTAAAATCACATTCGCGCACTTGTATCGAAATGTACTATTAGTTTGAAAGTAATATAAACAATCAGCTATCAAAATTTATACTATATTTTTATGAAATTAAATAATCAACTTACGAGTCACCCAACCAATCATGAAACTTTATTGTTCCGATACTTGTATCAGCCTCAAAATTTGGAAAAGTATCTCCTAATTTTATCATTTTGATTTTTTTACTTTCAATTTATCAATTTCAATGTGTCGATTAGTGCGTCGATAATAGCCCGCTTCCGTCTCCCTGACAACAACAACGGCACCAAGCACCAAGAAATAATAAAAGGAGTGTTAGGGTGGCATCCCATGGTCCAGAGTACCATGACCAGGGTTGCACAGTTATAGCCAAAATACACGCTCGCCGAAGTGTCGAAACGTTTCCGCGTTTACATAAGAGTAAAAGAGATAGAGCATGAAAAATTGGACAATAAGTACTCTCCATCTCTTTTACTCTTATGTAAACGCGGAAACGTTTCGACACTTCGGCGAGCGTGTATTTTGGCCTTTCGCGTAACTTGAGGATTTTTACGTGTATTACTATGGTTTTTTTACATTTGTAAATTACGTATTATACGTAGAAAACCTCCCACTTCATATGAATTTGATGTTTTCAACGTAATATACGTTCGTAAATTACTTTTAAAATATTCGTGTAATTTACCTAAGGTATATTACGGATGCAACCCTGGCCATGACTGCGTTTTGCTTTGCGTCATCATGAGAGAGAAAAAGATAGAAGTATACTTTTTTCTTTTTTACTCTCCTTATGACGCAATTCAAAACGCAATCATGGGATGCCAACCTTATGGAGTGTTATCCAGAGAGGTATATAAGAATAGAGGAGAGATGATATAGGCTGAAGTGTCTCGCTAGTAGAAAGAGAAAGAAGATAAAAAGTAGAAGATGAAAGATGACTATCTATCTCCCTCTAGTTGATGCGATTACCTAATATAACCGTCTCTCATCTTCTTTCTCTTTCTATACTAGCCTATACCTTCTGAAGGTGCAGTCACATCTTTCTGTCGACAGAAAAAGTCGGCGTAAAGCAGAAAACTCGTGAGAGTGAAAGAGACAAACAGATCTGCCTATCTCTGTCACTCTCACGAGTTTCTGCTTTACGCCGACGTTTTCTGTCAACATATGGGACTGCATCTTCATCAAAGTGCAGTCCCATGGATCCGGATTGCGTTGCGTTTTTGCGTAAAATCATGAAAGTGAGAGACCACAACAAGTATGTAGATATCCAAATGAAGATTCCAATTACTTATATTATTATAAGTCAAAACAAATTATGATTTATAATCAATTAAAATTTAATATAAGAAGGTTATATCGAAATGGAATTTTTCTAAGTACGATTCAAACCAGTTCAAACTAATAGAAAAATGTAACTATTTTGCGTAGTGGTTCAAGTAAAATATAAGTGGATAAAAAAAGGTATTTTATTAAAATATATTTATTAAATTCCATCTAAATTAAGCTATAACGTGTTTCCTTTTTAGTCTCTTCTTCTCGTAATCGCAACCATCTTTGTACAGGGGGTATAAAAAATAACATAAGGCCACTGAGTGCTATCATCACTCCAGCTAGGTAGAAAGCTGGGTCAAGAGTGTTAAGAAGATCTTTCAGCCAACCTAAAAGAAAAAAAAAAACAAAAACTAGATTATACTCTACATTTCAAATAAAATACCGAAATAAGAATGCAGGTTGAAACCAAATATTAGTACAAACTTATAATCAAATTGAATTTATGGATCTAAAAATGAAAAAAATTCAAGTACAAACCTCCAAGTGGTGGTCCTAGAAAGGAAGCAATTCCTTGAAAAAGTAAAAGTAGACCAAACGCATTTGTTAGTCGATCCAAGCCTAACAAGTCTACTAAAATCACAGACGTGAGTCCGACGTAAGCTCCAGCAGTAAAGCCAAATATTGAGGCATAAAATGCGAATGTGCCGAAAGAGACACACAAGGTACTAAATGCCGTGGCTGTAAGTAAATATTAATTGAACTAGAAATTTATAAACATTGCGCTTAAATGCTTTGAGTATAAAAAACTTTTTCAAGATGTATCAATATTCTATAAAATAATTGTACCGCTCAACACTTACCAATGCCACAAATTGTCAAACAGATATTGTAGACTAGTAAACGATTAATCCAGGGTTTATCCGAAAGATACCCAAGAATAATACGGCCAAACGTGTTAGCCACCCCAATAATTTCAATTAAATACTTGGAAGTAGTGTTGTCCAAACCCTTGTCTTGAGCTTGAATCTATAAACGTATATAATTTTTTAAAAGTAATTAATTAAATTTACCTTTCAAATTTGTTTTATAGAAATATGTTTTCAGTTATAATACTCTGCTGGAATAAGTAAAGAGATAGAAATCCTATCCCTTTTTATCTCCTCTATCTCTTGCCTATCCCGCATCTATCTCATTCTATCTTCATTTTCAATCCACATTTACGCTTATCTCTTTCAATCTCCTCTTTTCTACCCCTTTTTATCTCTGGTTTATCTCCGCCTATCTCTTTCTATTTCCATCTCAATCCACATCAACGCCTATCTCTTTCAATCCTCACTTCTCTATCTCTGTATATATCTGTCTATCCTTTTCTATCTCCATTTCAATCCACATGCGCGCCTATCTCTTCCAATCGTTACATCAATGTTCATTCTATCCATCATTCTATCACCGGATACGGGGATACAATGGTGGATAGAATGGGATAGCGTTATGGGGATGGCAGAGATAGTAAAGTTCAATCACCAAATTTCTATCAGTTTCTGTCTCTTTACTTTCAGCAGGGATAATATCAAAATTCTATCCTCACCGATATGTAATAGAATGGTATGTAAAATCCAATACTGGTGAAAAAATTTGACAATGTAAAAATAATAAAGATAGGGTCTTTCAATAGAGAAAACTCCATCATCTTTTTAAATATATTCTCCGATTTTTTCTTTTGCGAAAGCTTTTCTGACTTATGCTTTGTACCATTTGACAAGCTTTTACTGGATTCGTGAAATCTCAAATCTTCTTCGCTGTTGACCAAAGACTCGCTGTAAGTTTAAATTTTGATTAAACAATTTTTGAATTTCTGAACCATCATATTGAAAGCGTTAAAAAATTAAAACATTTAGACTCGTGAATAAAATAAGATAACTTTGACCAAGCGAATGAAAGAAATATATATAAATATACTAACTGTTTTCGAAGGTTATCTACACTTCCTTGATAAAAAATATCACGTCGATTCATGATTCCACTTCCAAATGATTTAACGCTGTGTTCTCCACGATTTTTGATGATTAGGGTCGGCTGACTTAAAGCGATTTTTATATTATTGGAAATCGCGTAATGATGGTCTGAAAGATATTTTGAATTGACATTGCTGACACTATGAGGTCGGTGGAATCCATTTGTTGGTTGCAATTTGGTTTCAATTTCTTTCTCCTTTGGTATCTCCTACGAAAGAAATACATATTTTTAAAATATAGTGGAAAATTGGACGCTGTTGCAGTTAAATGCCATTATCAATCGAAGAAGAAATAATCTAATTTTTACCAGCATGGGGATGCATTCTTTCTTCTTAACAGGCTCCAAAGGTCTGAAGAGTATTCCAAAAAATAGACAATGCAAAACTAGACCACCAACAATCATCATTGTACCTCGCCATCCATAAGAAGTTACAAGTTGCTCAAGGAGTGGAGTAAAAACTAAAGTTCCTAAACCCGAGCCACAAACTGCAATTCCTGTAGCAAGTGATCGGTATTTTTCGAAGTAACAGGTCACACTTACTATCGCTGGCAGGTAGATTAAGCCAAAGCCAAAACCTGAAGAAAAACAAATCAAATTGCAATTATATGATATGTTGCTTTAAAGTTAAAGCGAGATGCAATAAGATTGGATTTAATGAGAGATGAAACCAATTTAATATCAAGTTACTTTCGTTTAAATTATAAAACAGATCCTTAAGATCAAAATAATATAAGAAATTCGGTCTTATCCAAAAGTAGTTTTTCAAATTTTTACTCAGCAATTAAACTTTCTTTAGAATTAATTAAATAAGTTAGATATAAATTTATTCAGTTTATTTGTGAGACGGTACCGAACATTGAGGAAGAATTGGCTTAAATCGCTTACCTCAAAACGAATCCTTCGCAGCTCGCTTTTAAACAATGAGTTAATAAGATTCATTGATATTAAAAATAACTAGCTGTTTGATAAATATTTGGTTGCATACAATTATACTGAGAAAACATTTTTTTTTTTTAACTTTTATTTCTTTTAAAATTTTTTTCATTAAGACATTAACGCTTATTTAACTTTTGTTTTTGAGGCTTCCGTAAAAACTTATCGCTTTAAAATTCAGAAAGTGCTTCAACAAATAATATTTAAACCGTCGCATTCTGTTAATATTTTAGCTATTTCTTTTTATGGTGCATAATTTATAATATAAGTTAGCTTTTCTCACTATATCGGTTTGTTACACTTGTGTTGACTTTCTACCAAATCAAACAAAATACGTAACCATTTATTCATTATTTTGTGTAGAATACAATATCCACAAACTCGTAAAAACATACACGTGCAAAATAAATACATGCAAGATAATTTACGCAATGTTCGTGATAATAAATTGTATTAATTATTATTCATTTACTCAAGTTAATTCGCATAAATAAATCAGAATTATGACAGCCTTTTATTGAAAATTATTTATATTTATTAAAAATATCGGTACTTTCTTCTATTTTAAGCATCAAGTCAGAAATTTTAATTAATTTACTTTTACGTCAAAAATGTGTTATAATAATTATTAAGGAACGAATTATTATTTGAAGTATATTTTGTGACAAAAATAATTTTAATAATAACCGATTTTTTTTCCTTTTTCAGGTATTTTCTCAGACGTTCAGCTTTGTATTGAAGCCAATTCGTAAGTAGGCTTTAATAACCAAGGGGCAATTAAATAGAAACACGAGAATCCAGCGACAATTGTAGAAATAAATCGTAAAAAAGCTAATATTGAAATCAAAGACAAATCGTGAAACTGAATGGTGACAAAGAGTAAATAATTAATTTAATTAAACAGTCTTTTATTATCGAGATTTATATCGTCAGTTATTTAGTATTTTTATTCCTAAATTCAAAGAAAAGCAACTATAGTAGAAACTTTAATCAGTGTAATTCATAGTTCATTTAATTCACTGGATTATGGAAAATTCAGTGCTTTTAAAAAAGTATTCCTTACCAGTTCCAACGCCTATAGTTAAGCATAGAGTAATAACATTTTGAGCCCACATGCTGATTAAGAAACACAAACTCGCCAGCAGAGCGCCGGCAATTGTGACTGGTCGACATCCGTATCGATCAACAAAAACACTCGCGATGGGTCCTGGAAATTAAAATTTGTTAAAAATTATAATTGCACTTATGAAATTCGAGTTGTAACATGAGAAAGTTTTATTCAATGGGATTTTCTAGATTTAAAAAATGCTTCTCGAACGACAACTTTTAACAATTTTCTGAACAAAATTTAGGATACTGTATTTAATCTTAATTAGTTTTAAAATTACCTGAACATAAAGTTACACCAACTAAAATTGAAACGATCCAAGCAGTCGGTCCTGTACCTTCGTCAAAATAATCGATAAGTTTCTCGAATAATACACCAAACGAATACGTCACGCCATCAGCTGCAAAAAAATATTCATTAATATCTAATATAATCATTTTTGATAAATCTTATCGATCGTTTAAATATACGGTTGATTATACTTCGATTAATTTTATTTTACAAAACATTTCCAATGTAAATATATAATAAATTTTTTTTATGCACTTGAATTTTAATTTCTTATCTGGATTTATTTCCTACAAAATGCTAAGATAATTTTAGCGTACTTATGTGTACATTTCCTCTACGACACATCGACGTTGATTGTTTTGCTCCTGATAAATCCAACCACATGCACTCGTGACTTTCTAAATGACCCTGTTAGAAATAAAACTTTACAAAATCTATCTATTTGAATCTTTTTCAATCTTCATATCTATTTCTATCTCTTTTTACATTTTCATCAGAGAATGCATTAGATTTGTGTAAAATTTGACCTGTCCCTCAGTTTGTGTAAAATGTTCACATTTTGTGACCCCCTAAACCCAAAAAACATGTTTTTATTAATGTATCTCCAAAACCCAGCCGATTAATAAGGCTAGTACCGTGCTAGAAGAGAGAGAAAAATTCTATCTCTTTTTATTTTCAAAAATCTATCTTTTTCTATCTCTTATAAATATCCGTTTTGCATCCCCAAATCTCTTTCTATCCACCACTGCATCCCCGTGTCCGGTGATATTTATCTCTTCCTACATCTCAGCCTATCCCTGTGTCTGCAGTAACACATATATCTATCTCTTCCTATCCCGCAGTCTATCTCTATTTAAAAAAAAAAAAAAAAGTGCGACATCTTTTTCTAGACACTCTTTTGATTTTATTTTACTCCTACTTTTATAAAAATATGCACTTTAAAAATATTTAAAAGACGAATGAATTTGGGATAACACCGGGTGTTCTGCAATAGAAAATCAGAAAATGGTGGTGACCAGAGGATTAAAATACTATAAAAAGAAAGTTAGAAAGCATTATAAAGGTAAAAAATCAATGTCAAATTTTTAAACATTTGACCTTGAAAATTGACATCAAGGTCAAAATGAATAATATTGTTTCTTAAATGTACCCCGTCGTTCTGTACAATTTTTGCTTGAACAATTGTTTTGGTAGCTGGAGTATTTTGACCCTGTATATCATTCTGATATAAATCGGTAAATCTTCGGTTTTCTAGGCACAACTGACCGTGATTCATTCCTATTCCATATTCGTATTTCAGTAATGCAGTCGGCAAACACGATCAATTATATTGGCCACTTATGCCATTATACTACTGCATTGAAGGCTAGTAATTTCAGTTACAGTATATTCCGAAATTTTAGTCTAAGACAAAAACTGCGGAAAGATTATGTCTAAATTCCGGATCTGTTCGGATTAATTTATTCAAAACCAGACTGAAACTAATCCGAATTTGTCCGTAATTTTAATATAATAAATATAATTAGGTAGTAAATACTCTTGAGGCTTATATATGTATATGTATACATATGTAAAAGATTAATTATGATCAATTACATATAATAGATGAGCACTTAATTGTCTCTATAATTCAGTTCAAATAGAGATTTTTATATATTCTAAAAGGCATGTAAAGGTTAAATTATTATTCCATTCATACCTTTAATCCAAATGAATCCACCAATTCGCATTAATCAGTATTAATCAATCGGAATAAATCCGTTCAATCTGAATTTATCCAAATTTTTCGTAATCATTCGGATTGATTCCGATAGACCGGATTAATTCCAATTCATTCGAATTGAGAATCTTGATTGATCGAATTCATTCGGATTGAAAATTTCCTTCGAATTAGCTTGAAATGAATAAGCTGTTTGGTTCAGATACAAATTCCGGAATGATTCGGAATGAATTTAAATCTGAAACTTTCGCTAACGGCATTCAAGAAATCAAGTTGGTTTTTTTATCTCTTTTTTCAAAATTTCAGTTTAAACATTTTAATTGGTCCAAATACGAAAATTTAAAATCTTAGACAGTGTAAACAAAATGTAAACTGAATTTAAAAAAAATCTGAGATATAAGTAAGGAACTTCCTAAACAAGAACTGAATGTCTCATAATCAGCAGAGTTTTGAGTCACTTTTATTACTCAGTTTCATCAATGCCATTTTGCTGACTTGGAAAAAAGTTTTAAAGTATATTAGTAACAAGCACAATAATTGCCTTCGTGACATAGGGCGGTTTAGCCACTTCCATCCGGCAAAACTTAGTCATTTAATCTATTTTTCTTAATGTTTAAATGGCACACTTAAACTAGTAATGTAGTAATACAAAAGCACGAAATTTAATTTCTAACATTATCTTTGAGAATAAAACTTTAATCTAACAATATAAAATTATTCTATTTTCAACTTCTGTTATTATTTAAAATAATAAATGACATTTGCAAAGTGATTTGAGAGATTTTAATTTGCTTCATGGAATTATAAAAATTTCAAGATATTTTTCATTTTTATCAGAATGTTTTTACATTCGTAAAAACATGTTATTCGGATTCATGGGGTCCCAAAACGTGGAAATTTGACAAAAACTGGAGGGATCAATTTTTTCGCAAATCTAATAGTTTTTCTCTGATGAGAATGTAAAAAATTTTAAATCGAAAAAAATGAAGAAAAACTTAAATTAGAAGCCAAACAACGCACGATATGAAAAAAACTCAAGAGGTGAAAATGTTTCTTTTTGAACGCTCTATAGGGTTACGCTTTAGGTTACGTTAGCCGAAACTCTTCCACTTTAATAATTTTTCTAGCCTAAAACGTAAATTTTTTCGAAAAACAAAGAGCATCCCCCCTCCTGGCTTATTCGAGAAACCCTACTCGGCTAAAAGAAATCTCAATATATGTATATTCAAAATGACTTTGTCAATTGCTCCAACAGCCTTAATGCATTTAAATTTTTTGAAAAATAAATTCAAAATTGAAAACTCTTTTGGACGAAAAAAGTGCATTTCCTCCCACACTGTGTGGCACGTGTCTTCAATGTATATTCACATGCAAAATATAAATAGAGTGTTCCACGTACGTCACTTTGCAGGAATTGCAACATAGTAAGCCTCTGTGGTCGTACAATGAGTATATAAATATCGCGTCAGAAACAAAAATATATTTAAAAATAAAAATGTACGTTTTACTCGTGAACGAAAGACGAATTATTTTTTATTGCAATTTATTCTATTTAAATACCATAGTGGTGTTCTTTTTAAATTTCATTATATTGATCTAATACTTTTTTAATGAACGTATACGTGACTTAAAGCGCTTGTTGGATCTCTTATCCTCTTAACAGAGGGTAGAATTCTCATTCATATACCGTTTGATCATTGTGAGGGATGTGAGTCACTCATATGATTCATGTATATTATACCTATAGGGGCGTATGGAATTTACACAATATTACATTTCTGGAGTAATAAATTTCTTTTTAATTCCATGAGAGATTATCGATTTTCCGTACTAAATAATAAACCTTTAATCATTATGCAAAAAGTAGTTTCATACAGCTCATTTTTCATTGAAAATTAATTTGGGGCATTTTTTTACCGAAAAACCATAATCCCAAATGAAAAAACAATACAGAAAAAAATATAATTCCCAAAAATTCGAATTCCCCAACAAATTGAATAAAATTAACGAAAAAGTTTTTATTAACGAAATTTAAATACATATATCGAAAATATTTGTGTTTATGAGTATGTGTTAATTATCATAAGAGCAAATTTAGTTTCCCCAATAATTACATTATCCGTTCGCAATAATAAATATTTTTTGCTAAAGCTAGTATAGTGCTCTTACTATTCGGTTAAATGATTAATCGAATAATCGCGATTAACCGGCTTGGTAATGGATATTCAGTTATTGCGATTATGTGATTGCGATTAAACGGATAACCGTTTAATTGGAAACCGCGATTATTTTATAAAATATCCAGTTAACAGAATTATAAAAAAAATTTAAAAGCCAATCTGAAATTTTATACAATTTATAAAGTGTGTAAGTTAACTCCTATTTTGTTAATATGCTAACGTGTTTATATCAAAATAGATGTTTACTAAAAAATATAGCATGAATTTTGAAATTCTATTTCAATCTTTATATAAAGCATTCTATAAAAATGCATGTTAATTGTTTACATAACTTATAGCGAAAAAAGTTTCTACTGTAAAATTTGTAAAATTGTTTATTGTATCTTACACTGAGAAAATTTTATAGTAGATCTCACTGTACAATAGTAAATTATGGACAGACTAAGCTAGCGGTTGGATTTACTAAAATTTGTAGTAGATTCAACCATTCAGTAGTTATTCTTACTACTGCATGGGTAAAATCTACTACAAAGTTTAGTAAATCCAACCGCTAGCTTAGTCTGTCCATAATATACTATTGTACAGTGAGATCTACTATAAATTTTTCTCCGTGTAGTTTCAACATGAAAATTTATTTGTGAAATAAAGAAAAGATTAACTCTTTAATTAACTTTCATTGACTCCTCTTATTAGCTTTGCTCTTTATATCTCGCTTCTTGAAATTAACAAATTTGCATAATTTAAGAGTAATAAAAAGTTTTATTAAAAACCGGTTAAACGTTTAACAAAATACCGTTTAACCGATTAATTAATCGGTTATCCGGTTAATCGTAATCGATAACCCCATTATTCGATTAATTGATTTCATTAATCGTAAAATCGATTAACCGATAACCGGTTATCTAATTAACCGATTATAAGTAAGAGCACTAAAAGCTAGGCCATTTACCTCCGTTCTTATATTTAAATACACTGAACATATTTGTTAACAAAAGAGGAAAATTACAGGAATTTCAAATTACCGAATTTTCAATTTCCCGAAAATATAAAATACCCAAATTCCTGTATGTATAGGTACTTTCCTACTACATGTATAATAGGTACTTATGTATTTTGGCGCGCTAATTACAAAAATGACATGAAACTTGACGCAAATTATATATTCAACTTTTTTCGCTTTTTTTCACTTTATCTCGATAAATATTTATAGTTTTAGAGTAAATTATTTCCGATAAAAATTGTAAAGAAAATTATGAAAAAATACATCTTTAAAGTTCTAATTGAAATTTCGAGTACTTTCGGTAATTTTATACTTTCGTTAATATTTTTTTATTTGGGAATTCGAAACTTCTCAAGTTGAAATATAGGTACTGCCAATTTAAATTGTGAGAAGATTTATTTATACAATTCATTTTTTATTTATCATGAACTATTCAACTGTTAAATTCTTCTATGAAATGATAGTCTTTTATTTTCTCAAAGCGACGACAAATTAAACGAAATATTTCTGGAAACCTTATCGATAATATATGATTTCAAGTGCACAGCGCAAGGAATGATAAGATTAGAATAATTTATAATATTTTTACTCACTGACTATGTGTATCATAAATGATCCAAAAACGACGACCCACCCCCACCCCCCGTCCGGGGGTGGGGATTGCGATTCCTTTTCGGAAATATCTTGCATGGGACTGTCATCTTCCTCAACCTCATGAAGTTCGTCTAGTTTTCCGTTCTCTTTCTTTTTCTCGTTCCTGGAGATCGAATGGGCCATGATCGTGAATAATAAATAAACTGCGGAGAGAAAAATAAATAATATGAAAAATTATTAAAAAAGAAAAGAGAATAAAGAAGATGCTTGGAATGTAATTACTATAACTTTTTATCTTTTTTTCAATTAGCCAGCAAAAAGTTCCATTCCATTCGAACTCTTCAAGTATATAGTCATATTATCATTTGATCCCTTTTAAAGTAATATGCGCGCCTTCAATTAAAATAATTGGGCTATGGAAACTTTCTCTATAAGAAAATTTAAATATTTGTAAAGTGAAAAAATTATTGTTAATACATTTCAAAATGAAACGCACTCTATTTTTTTTATATTAGAGTATAATACATTTTGCAACAATTGATTGATTCACAACAATAAATAGAATTTCAAATCTCACACTCATATGTCAGTGTCCTATTTTTTTACATAAAAAATCGTTTAGTTAGTCTCAATAACTGATAATACGGCGATTAAATAAAAACTTATTATCATCATAAGCGTCATGTAAGCAAAGTTAGATGAACCAGGTTTATTAACAATATAACACGATTCACAGGAAAACTTTCTTTTGTACCTATTCTGAACTCGTGAAAGATTAACGTGAGCAATTTTATTTTATTTATACATACATATATCATAATAAATACACACTCCAATTGTCAAATATTTTGTTCAAAAGTATTTTGACAATTTTCTGTTAAATTATATGAATACATTTTTTAAATGTAATTTCTTTGAATCGTGTGTCTCTCGATTGACAAATGTTGTCAAATTATTTTGTCACTATTAAAAAAAGCTAGTTAATAAAGAAATTAAGAGAACAGATTTTCTGGTAAATTTGAAGCATAAATTCTGTTAACATTTTAGCTTGAAAAGATAACGTTTTTATAGTAATAATTCTTATCGTCAGAATTATCAGCTTATTCTGCGTCATTTTATTATTAAAAAATAATGCAATTTCATCACACTTCCTAAGTCTTTTAAAATTATAAAAACTTTACTTTTCAATTCAGTGAAGTGCTGAAAAAAGCAACTATTTTCTAAAATTTTATTAGCTTTCTTTATATAATGAGAAACCACAACTTTTTTCAAAATAAATCTATTAATTTCAATAAAATAAAAATGTAGAAAACAGTGGTTTTAAAGAAGAATATAGTGTTGCAAAAAATATTTTTAAACCAGCACAGATAATGCGAAAACTCTTGCTGGATACATACCTACTTATATCTCTTTTGTGCTGAATTCAGTACTGAATTCCCAGTACATAATATATTGTGAAAATTCACTATAAAATAATTTACACTCACATTAAAAACTAAAACTCCAAAATAAGGACGTGGTAAACTAAATGATTTTAGACTGCAGGTTGAAGAGTTCTATCAAAAAACTTCATGTTTTTGAGAAATGATCGACGAAGTGGAAAAGACATCGATGCCGGTCGCATTTGATTCTGATCGTGGCAGTAAAGCGACTGTACAATAGCAATAAGATCCCCAGTCGAATATCCTATCTGGTAAGTATATAGCACGTGCTGTTTCAATGATTGTGAAAGGAGGCTGTATTCAGCTGGTGATCGTGGCGCATTCGTCAGCCTAATCACAAACATTGCTATCTTTCTCCAGCATAATCCTTGTCCTTTTGCGATGTCCAACTTAAAAGTCCCGCAGTAGTAAACAATATCCGTAGAACTTATTCCAGTGGAAATTCTTTTTTGTGCGATAACTATAGAGATTAAAAGAGTAATTGTTAATGAAGATGATTAGAATAAGGACACATAGTATAATTGCAGATCTCAAAAAAAAAAAAAAAAAAATCTGCTCCGTGGGCATATTCTCATCAGGACACTCGCACTTCGCGTTCAATAATTTATTTAAATCTCATTCAAACTTTGCGCTTCGCGCTCAGCTCTGTTGAACAATATTTTTCACGATTAAAACGAAAACTAGTCATCCTATGAAAATATTGTCAAATGAGAATTTGTGGATCTTTTCAAGACCAATAATTATGTTCTTATCATTTTCCCTGTATCTCGCGTTATTCAAAAACTTGTTATACTAATCGTGTAGGGCGTTCAAAAAGAAACATTTTCCCCCCAAGACTTTTTTTTCATATCGTGCGTTTTTTGAGTAAATTTGAATTTTCTTTCTCTTTTTTTTAATTTTCGAAATGTTATAAGTCTGAACTTTTGTTTTATCGAAAAAAGTCATCATAATGATGAATTGTTCGACTAAGTACTACGAATATCCGTAAATAAATTTTACACAAATCTAATACATTCTCTAATGAAAATATAAAAAAAAATTGTTTAACAAATTTTTAAATATGATATCGTAATTTTCCATTATTGGATAAAAATTTTACATTCATTGGTAATTTCCGAAAGGCTAAAAGTTATTTTAGTCTCACCCCGCATGCAGAAGCCAACCTTTTTTCCACCAATTATTGTCTTTAATTGACCACAAACATTCTAATTAAATCCAATCGATTTCAGGGTACCACCTATATCATCTTTATTTTTACTTTTAATAGAAATTGAACCATCTATACATATATTTTCAGGACATCTTTTTCCGGAAAGGCCAATCCAATCGGTCAATTCTTTCGAAAGTTATCATACCCACAAACTAAAAATCTATTACAGACAGACCCCCAGACAGACAGACAGACACATTTGTAAAAACATTTTTTTCGGGTTCAGGGGGTCCCAAAACGTAGACATTTGCCAAAACTGGGGGGTCAAATTAATACATTCTCTCTGATGAGAATGAAAAATTCGGGATAAATTTTTGTACCAAACTTTGGAAGAGATGTTGAACAAAAATTTTAAAGAAAAATTTTTTTTGGGCATTTTAATTTTAGAAAATTTGAAAATTCGGCCACCTTATTTTTCGGGAAATTATAATTTGAATAATTGGTCAGTATGTTTTCTCATTCAGTTTTTTAATTTTTCGACAAAAAGACGTTATATATCGAAGTAATAACAATAATTTGAAAGAGAAATTATTATTTTAAAAATCATTGAAACATTATCTGCTAGATCAAATTCTTCCCATATTCTAGATTAGAATAATATACCTTGATATTTAAAAAGCAGCTAGCCAAGGAATTTTGATCATATCTATTATAAATTATTTCAAGAAAAAGATGTAAAGTTCAATTCAAATCAAATCATTTTGTATTTTCCACCTGATTATAATGAAGTCCACAGGCACTGACTGATAAAATTTTCAAGAGCGGTACAAACACGAAAGATATTTGATTGGTATATTGCTATCATCACACCTATCATGATGATAAAAGTTATACCCTCTTGAGAGAAACGAGAAAATCCAAAGTCAATCTTACATAGCTTATCACTATATATGTATATTTAAAGTCGTCGCTGATGCTCGCAGCAATTAAGAATTGATCATTATTATTATTAAAACAAAAAAACAAATTTTCTAACTTCTAAAATATTATGGAACAATAATCCATTTTTTCATTAAATTTGAACATTCAGTTTCTTTTATAATCAATCGTTTCATTTCCCTTTTATTTTCTTATCCAATCTTGATAGGTCCGAGTAGGTCATTCTCTCAATGCTATACGAAATGCCGGAACTACCATGAATCCACGGCAAACTAGTATTTATTATTGAATAAAATTCCTCGTGTAATTTATAAGTACATGTCTCTAATCACCAAACTCTTATTAATACAAACGGGTTGCAGAATTTTTTAAGAGTATAAATTAACTTGTGATACTTATACCATTTTATTAGCAGTTTAGTTTCTTAAACTTTTTTTACCAGAAATGATGATGAATATTTTCCTCTGAAACTATGGAAACTGGAAAAGAACATAAAAAATTACGTCTGGTAACTATTATAGGGTTTCATGTTCTTTACTTATAGTCCCAAAAGTTTCAGCGAAAAATACCTATTATTTGTAGTAAAAAAGTTTGAGAAACTGAATGGTAAATATAACATGCGCTTAATAGCAGATAAATTCTTATTTGTCAGGGAATATGTCGTGACGTTTGAAAACAAAGACAAAAATGTAGTGAGGTTCTCAGAAAAAAAAAAAGAAAGTTCCACTTTCATTGTGCATTTTCGTTGCCGATAATTTAATTTTATGCATTCCGCTTCATATGGCGCTTTGTCTTTTCGTAGTGTCCCTCCTAACAATGACCCGCATCGCCTGATGACCTCTGACTTTCAGATTCGAACTTGATACAATAATTGAGGAGCCACAAAGGCGTAAATCCATTTTTCTATCTAAAAAATGTGATGATACCATATATCTCGAAAATATCGAACACATTGTTGTCGAAAATTTTATTGGTTTTCTGGAAATTGCCGATATCGACATTCTACGTGTCCCTCGTAGTGACTGTTTTCTGTATACATATATCATTTTCTACTTAAACATGTGAAAAGATATTAAAATATGTACATGTAAACATAATACAAAACATTAATTTTTTTCGGCGCAAATTCGGTTATCCTTTTTTATAACTATTCTATATAGTTTCGAGACTTCTTCGATATTTTAGTTTTTTTAGATTTTAGAGTTTTAGATTTTCTAAAATGTTCTAATACGTTTTTTATAGAATAGTTCAACACAATGTAAAACCAAGAAGATTTTAACTTTTATTAATTTACGGCCGTCCCTGCTGGAATAAGTATAAGGAGGTATAGAAATCCTATCCCTTTCTACCCCTAAGATAGAGAAATTTACCTTATTTTTTCGAAAGCGCGTAAAGCAGACTTATGCATTTATGACCGTTTTATACTTACGCCTTATTTATGAAATAACTGCCGTTTAAAAATGTATATTGAAATTAATTTATTATTATTATTATTATTATTGTTATTATTAAAACAAAGGACTTTTGAGTTTAAAATTTCTTCTTAATTTCGAACACTTTTAAATCATAGAGTTTTTCAATTTTGCATAATTAATTTAAACATTTTTTAATTATGAATGATATTAAATCATTTTATATTATATATTCTAAATTCTGAACGATAAATTTACCATTATCCTACGTTTGTTGACCATGTATAGGCCGGGATTTTTACACGTGATACTCTAAAAAGACTCATCACGTTTTTATTTGATCCATTATGATGAATGGAAAGTTATCAAAGTATCACATATGTCCTTTCCGCATACAGGTAAATTGAAAAGATACACATTTAGAAAAATCAATTTCTGAAGACAGCAGATTGAGTAATTTACGCAATAAATACATTAAAATTTTAGTAGAATATTTCCATTAAAAAATAGTAAACACTCTCTTAAATTCCAGCAGCTAAAATTGGTATCTCATCGCAGAGGTAATTGTCTGCCACATGTGTATATAATTGAATTGAATTGCGGCTTTAATTAACAACCCTAATATGAGTAGAAGATGTCCCTTGTTTTCGTACTAAAAATCTTCCCAGCATTCAGATATAAGTAAGATTTTGACTATAAGAGACTAACACGTAATGAACGAAGATACAAATAAATAACAGGGCACGAATGACTTTTCATTTAATGAGGTCAACCCGTATGCTGAAGTAATTGAATGTGGGATAAACACATTTCATTTGAAGTGACACAGAAATATAATTAATCATCAAAAATAAACAAAAATAAATTAACTAACTAACTAACTAATTCTTAAAAAATAATTTATATTACAATTAAAAATTTAAAATATTGTATTAAACGGAATCTATAAATTATTTTTAATATAATACATAAATCTGAAATAATTATAATTATAATACGCTATTATAACTAAAAATAAAAAAGAAGAATTTTAAAAGTGTTTATCGCATGTATTACTTATCCGATCCCTACTTTAGAGACATTCTTTTCTCTGCAACGTTACTTCTAAATCTCCTATTATAAAAAGAACATGCATTTCAGCCAACTTCATGCGTAACGATTGGTTACGCATGAAGTGAGCAGAAAACCTAATGACGTACATAAGCGTACCAACCTCAAAATATTTCAAATACGAAACACGCGCGCTCAAGCGCGCCATCGGTCTCATTTATTTAAATATCAAATGGAAAATTTCGAAAATTAAAGAAAATATGCTAAAGTATATTTATTTGGTCTTAAATTTTTATAAAAATAAAAAAAAATTATTTTGAATTTTTTTTTATAAATGTAAATATTTAGGATCAGATAAACGTAACTTAATGCTTTAACTGTAATTACAGAAATTTTTAATTTGATATCTTATTAAATTTATAAGTAACGTTGCAGAGAAAAAAATGTCGGTAAGGAATGGATCGGGTAAGTCTTGCATGCCCTTAATCAGTTGAGAAAACATTTTTAATTAGCGTATTCGACAGTTTCGATCATGTCCCCACATCCCGAGAAGGGCCCCCTGGCCACAAAAATTTGTGAGCCCCCCTCCCATCCTTTTTTAACACTGATAAGCGTAAATTCTTCATTCTTATTGAAGGAAAATTTTAAAAGCATTTAAAATTTTTTTCGAAATTTTGATTAATATTTATTTCATTAAGATAAAAAATTATTTTTAAAGATGTCTGGTGAGCAGCGGGCCCCCTGACTGTGGCCATTCCAGTCATCCCTTTGTGGGAGCCATGCTGCCATGGTGTCCATCAATTCCCCATGATTTCCATGATTTACAATTTCAATAAATGATTTCTATTTCCTTCACCATTTTCTTCTTCAATGACTTCCCTTTACAATATTTTAACAATACAGTAGTTCCCTTTAATAGTTTAATAGATTAACTTCAAATGATACTTCAACAACTTTCCAACATGCTAATTAAAATTTTTTTCTCCTGATTAATACTTTTTCTCGTTAATTTAATAAAATATATCTATACATTACATTAATGTATAAGTATTACTTATTATTTATACAATAATAAGTCATAATTAGTATATTATTATATTTAATTTTTTAGTTATAGCGCATTCGACTTTTTAAAAATGTTTACTAAAATATTTATATTTTGGGATTAATAAAATTATTTTATTTTATTAACTTAATTTTTTATGAATCTATCATTTAATAATTAATTATCATTAATATCTGTTAATATCAATAATATTTAAATTATGTTTAAGAAAATTGTGAGCTTTTAAAAAAAAACATGCAGATACGTTAATCCTGTCAAAAGTTATGATGAAGCAAAAAAAACTTTAATGGTAATTATAGTTTTCATGGATATTTTCTTCTATATTTATCTTAGTATGCAAATAATGTTAATGCGGCTATTATTACATGCATTAAAAAAAAAAATATGCCGATACGATAATCCAGTCCAAAGTAACGATGAATCAAAAAAAAGTTGGAAAACTTTATAAAAATTTAATCTCTTTTTGCTTCGCGTATTCGACTAAAAAATAATTCCCGAATGAAAATAATAATACCGAAAATGTTTATTATCGAAAGTAAAAAATTACTGAAATTACGAAAATTTGAATAAAACACGGGTATTTCATTATACATTCGGGAAATTCAACATTCGCTGATTTTTTACTTTCCTTAAGATAAGTATTTTCGGTATATAATTTTCGTTAATAAAGATTTTCTATATTATTATTTTTATTCGAGAATTATTTTTTTCGATACTTTTTCTCATTTATGTGTTTGCTTTTTCGTCAAAAAGATGTTGTCTCAAACTTTAAAAGTATACTTATTTACAATTTAGTATTACGTGAATTGACTAAAAATCTGGAATTATATTGTCTTTATAGTGAACGTATAATCGAATAGTTTTAACGAACAATTCAAAGGTTTACATTGTACAAAATATGTATTATCACTTACGTATGCTGTAATATGTCTCGTATCTAATCATGGAGGAGTAATCAATGGAAAGAATTAATTTTATAAATCTTATCGTTCATATTTGTCCCAAAAATCGATTATTTCTGATCAGAGTCGTGGATCAACTTCCAGTAAAGATAATATAAAATTGTTCAAGGTCATAATTAAAGATCTAAAATGAATTTCTAGTAGAGGCTTTATATAAATTTAACATTTAATAATATTAAATTATCTTTTAGATAAAATAGTAATTCTTTTATAAATTTCAGAATTAGGAAAAACTAAATTATTTTCTTTAGAAATAGACATCTTTTAAATTTAATTACATTAAAAAACATTGCACGTGGATTATAAGAGGCGAACATATGTTTTCCGCCACGTGAGGCACATGCATATACACGCAATGAGCTAGGATTGAGACAAAGACTCGATCAACATTCTCAAGAGGGAATCGCCTTAGAATAAGCTTTTAAGCATAAATAGAAGGCTTCTTACGATATACACACTTACATTGCTTAGTACAGAAACCTAGTTCAATATCGTCAATTCTATAATTGCTTTCCTTCGTCAGGTTTTCTTCGTAATCAAAATGTTTCAGCCGACGGTTCTTAGAGTCAATAATACCAACAATTATCAATAACTGGTTTGCGATTTACCTCCACAATTATCCACTACTCGTCACACTATATTATCCAAGACACCGTTCGCATGAATCAGTAATAAGTTCGTTAACGTACGCAACTATTACTTTTAAATTCCATCACAACATTGTCATCGTTGTCATAAAAATCACATGTCAGTATCTTTCCATGCCGGTCAGTCTATAGTAGAAAATTTATTTCAATGATAAGAATCCCAAACACTACATCTAGTGTTTATTTTTGACTCTTCACTTCCTTTGTTTTCATTTTTTAGAGAGTTCAAATCTTACACTTTTTCCTCTCATTTAAAAAGGTTCGAAAATTCTAAAAATATCTTTAGTCTCTTTGCTTTCTTCTTAAGAAAATGATGTTCTTCTTTCTTAAAACCCAGAGACGAATATCTTCTATCAAGTTTTTTATCACTAGCTGGACGATTAATATTAAACTTCTTGAAGTAGATTATTTTCAAGAGTTTTAGTTTTTTGAAATAGTATCTTTCGCGTAGTTTCTTTGAATGCGAAGCTTGAATGTGATATATGAAAATCGACTCTTCGCGAAGGCTGCTTGAGCGCGAATGCTGAAGTGCCTGAACTTTATCGCATGGCGAGTGACTTTGTGTGCGGGTTTGTAAAACGTGAATTCTGAGACTCACGCGATGCAATCGCATGCAGAACGGCGTGGCGCGGCGGCAACGACCGTCCCGTCCGCCCCTTTTCACTGCTGGTGGCTTTTCCGAAGTACATTCGGCATGCTGAAAATAAAAGCGAGAACGTTGTGTTTATATAGCGCAGAGGCGAATGAACGGTGTGCATTCCTCGATCTGCTGGAGGACACTGGGCGAAGCTTACAATAAAAATTTCAATAACAAAAAGAGAGTGACGAGTTGGAAAATAGTATGAAAATAGGTGCGTTATTAAATCATCCACAGGAATTAATAAGGGGACTCCGTCGTCAGTCTATACTGAGAGGTCGAAAAAAGAGCGATTTTTTAAAAATTGTTATTAAAAACAAGTTTACTTATCATGTTACAAGTATTTGTCCATTCGATTACTATACATATTTGAACCCCTTTCACTAATTTTTTTAATTAGAAATAATATAAAATAAAGAAGTTACGTTCAAAAGCCAACGGCATTCTCTTTATGGTAAACATGTGTAGGGAGGGATATGAACGAAGACCACCGATTTAAAACTTGTTTCGAGAAAAACGAATTTAAAGTTTTGCAAGATAAAGAAAATATTGAGTGTAAACTAAGTTTACCCATCTTAGGTAGATATACAATACCTTTACAATGGATCAAGGGGTCGAGCGCGCACAGCTGCCTTATATACCTGTAGCTGCATCGCTTCAAATGGTTATACATATATTCGTTTATAATGTTCGGATCTTTATAAAATTTGTAAAGAATATTTTTGAAACTATATTCTTTCAGAAAATACAATTAAAAAAGTCGATTTTTTGACTGAAGGGTCCGCTTAAAAATTCGATTGTGGTAGCAGTAGATTGTGTAAATTAAATTGTTTACCTCGTCTAAAATACGATAGGATTGATATAAATCATCCTTTGAAAAGAAGAAGCTTTTCTCAATGTAGTCTCATGCGCTCTAAAAATAAAAAAACTTAAAATAAAAAGATTTTTTCGATGTTATTTTTCCTGGGTTTAAAATTGCAGAATTTTGAATTATAAATATCACAGAATCAATATTCATTAAATAGACATTAAAAACTCATTATTCAAAGATAGAATAAGGTACCATTTTTTGTTGACTCACCATTATATTATTGATTCCTTTAGAATTTTTCCTTCCCTTGTAGAATAGATTTTATAAATTTTTTCGGGCTTTCATCCCGAAAGCTTTATCTTTGATGATTCATCAGTATAATATTATACCCTAGATTGCATATTTTTATAAATTCATATAGAATTTACAAAGAATCTTTACTTATCTTGTAGATAGAAAGAAACATGTTGTTGGCGCAGCAAAACGTATCGCGTCATACACTGAGAAAAATGTTTGGTGCGAACCACAAAAAATTTTGTTGCTATAGAAGCAACACAGATTTTTGGTTGTGCCAACCAAATTTTTGTTGTCGGCACCAAACATTTTTCTCAGTGTAAATCGGTGAATCACCAGTTACAGGTGGATAGAAAATAATATTAAAAAATGCCCAATACAAAAAGAAAATGCGTGTACATTAAATTATTGGAATTTTCGTCCTTGGTCATTTTAATTTCCTTTTACATTCTGTAGACAAATAATTTGTTATTATAAGGGCATGTGTTACTTAGCATATGAACAAAAGATACCCCGGTTTTCTCTCACACTTTTTACTTTTTGAAAAAAATAATAGTGCAGTACATCAGACGTAAAGAATATGAACACTATTATTATTATTATTTTTTTTAAAGTAAAAATTGTGAGAAAAAACGAGTTATTTAAAGCTCATATAGTAATCTCCACATACCCTTAAACTAATTTATACGTAGAGTGACGGAACATAATTTACTGTATCAAA
Source organism: Synergus umbraculus (assembly GCA_900474325.1). NCBI lineage: Eukaryota > Metazoa > Arthropoda > Insecta > Hymenoptera > Cynipidae > Synergus > Synergus umbraculus. Next base: position 60,105 of record UCOK01011407.1, read on the forward strand.
AAAAATTGATTGTGCTAACAAAGTAGGGAAAATAATGTTATCACTGTAACTGGGATATCTACAGGAAAGATCAAGGAAAAGTAAATGCATTTTCCTACTTGAAATCCGTAATCAAATAACTATTGCATCAGAAATTTAATTAAGACTTTCCTTTGTTCATACGAATGAATACTAAAAAAAATACTTCGGAAAGCAAGTATTATGACAAATTATTTTAAAAATACCTGAATCATTGATATTCGGATGAAGTTAAATGTTTCACTTAGTTTCAGAAGGTTTGAAAAGGGAAAATGTCAAAAAAATCTTTTTTTTTGTAAATAACTTAAAAACCGTTTTTGGAAGTTTAATTTCTCATAATTTTTCATTTAGAAAATAATCTTGTCGATTAAATTAATATTACATAAGGAATTACATATTAGAAACTCTTGTTTTTATTCAACTTAATGCATTACAAATTATTAAGAAAGCTAATCGTTTTCACTATGACTAACTTATTTTTTTAGAAATATCGACAATTCGTAATATCATTAATTTAAATTAATCTAATTGTAAATAATTCGTTTTTCATAGTTTAGAGTTTTCTTAGCTAATACTAAGTAATAGTTAAGGGTGTTGGACTCAAGTGTCAAGTTCAAAATTCCATTCTCCATTTTACTCAACAAAAATTGTAGATAAATATTTTTTGCATAAAACGAAGAATTTAAAATCTGAGTTAAAAATTGAATATTTTCATTTTATTTAAAAAATATTTGAATTAGATATTTTTTCGTTCTATACGCATAATTCTAGTTAAGAATTGATTCATTCTACAGAGGGGAAAAATTCCAAATTTAATATTAGTTGAGTAAAATGAAGAAATCGAATTTTTAGATTAGAACTTGGCTCCAACACCCTTAATGAATCCAAAAGTGAAAAAATCAACTCTTCTTTGATTTCTGATGAGTATAAAATATTGGGGTTATAGAGAAACAGCCAAAAGTTATTATTGGATTTCCCTGCTGAAGTGGTCTATATCTTGTGGATGATCACTAGCCTGAGGACGTAATTCATAAGTTGCAATAACGACACCTTGGTGGGCAGCAGGAGTCCACTCTCCTTTGAGACCAATGTAGTCAATTCGAGTTTTTTCTGCGCCAGCCTTACCAGTGAAGTGAAGGGTTAGATGATTCACCGATGAGAACTTTACGACTCTGTTTCAAAACATTGCTTTATCTTAGTCATCAAATTCATTGAAAAATAATAAAAGTTCGCGAAAGCTTAGAAAATCATGTTTATTCTCCGATAAATAAATATTTAAAAAACCTGTAAAATTAAAAAAAGATCGAGCCTCTTGAGTGTGAGACTATGAAAATTAAAGTTGGCACCTTATAGAAATAAAGCCTATGTCAAACAATAGAGATCTTTATATCCAATTGATCTTTAATAATTCAGCTTCCTTTATTCAATGTGAAGTTCGTGTCTTTGGAGTAGCACGCAGTTAAATTACGCATTTGTAGAATAATTCTTAAGTTTTTGTGCGATTATTTTTAACTTTATTTTTCTCAGAAAACGGTAACACTACTTTGAGATTTTCTTGCTCAGTTATAAATCAAAGCACAGTGTCAAATCAATGAAATTTCAGTAGCCTATGTTCCACTGAACTAGTATGATTTTTTTTAGAATTTTCAAACCTTGCGCGGAAAAGCTGTGAACATGCAAAACACTCAATTCGTAAGTGGTGACAAATATTACACAGGTATTTTTGGGATTTTATTCATCGATTATATGTAATTACTGTAAGATTTTGTTACTATATCAGGGTATTTTTCTGTAAATTATTGTGCGGATTAACTTGTATTTTAAGTTTAGATTTGCCTATAATACAACGGTGACAGAAAAATGACACTTTTCGTGGATAAGCCCATATAAACAACACAAAGATATATGCACTATTATTTTTTTTGAGAAATTTAAAATTGTGAGAATAAAATTGGTTTATTTAAGTTTATTCATATGTCATATGATAGGTTTATAATTTAAGGGGTTATTCCCGGTTTAATTTTTTTTGTCTATTTTTTTATTGGCTTAAATTATGTGAAAACATTCCTAGAATCAAAATCCACATTGCCCAAGTACCGACCTAAATTCAAAATATCTTAAAATTAATTTTTCCGAAGCAACTTTGATACTCTACAATCATAATTTGGCCATTCTTCGAATTTTCATCCGCTTGACTTGAAATTTGAACTGTAGCTTCATCGTATGATTATCTACTGAAGTGCACACGATTTTAGCAATGCGTTTCGTTTTTGCGCAAAACCATGAGAGTGAGAGAGATAGTAGTGATGGTGCGTCTCTCTCACTCTCATGGTTTTCAGCCATAACGCAACGCATTCCGAATCCATGGGACGCGACCCCGATGCAAAAACTTCGTTTTCCACCATTTACAGACATGCAAAATGGCTGATTTCACACTGTTCAGTAGAGAAACTCAAACTCATGTAGATAATAAACAAATTTTTTTAATTTCGAAGTTGAGTTGAACGAGATTTCTACGATTTTCACTGCCGGCCGCGGAAGGCCTTTTTGAAATAGTGGTCTACGTTAACTACTATACGGCCGACATTTTGTAAAAAAGTGCCAATAAAAATAATTTTTTTTTTACTTTAAGAATTGCTTAATCCAATGATATATTCTTTGTATACCATTAGTCTCTAATGTCTTTGCAAAAAAATCATAAATAAGCCTTTTTTTGAGAAACAAACCGGGAATAATCCCTTAAACAAGCTGCTTGCAAATACGTACTTAATTGGATATTCATGAACTCCGTACTGGTCTCGAACCAGTTGAAATTCCTGATCGGCATCGGTTGTTGCTTCATCGAAAGTCATACCTGGTCGATTTTTGAACCTGTAAATTGAGGAAATTTGAAATATTAATTAATATTGAAGTAACATAAACTTTTCTTTATATTTTCTTTCTTGACTTACAATTTCACTGAATCTGGATGTGTGTCGTCAGGTCCTCCAATTATGATAATGCCTTTCAACTTCACGTTTCCAGTAAACCTGCAGTGACAATTTAATGTGTACATGTAATTCAAACAAACTGGTCAGAACTGTGAGTTCACCTGTTTTTTAAAGATCGTTTAGCTTCTCTTAAAGTTAATTACATACAAGATTACATAGTTTCTAAAAGATAAAAGACACCAAAGTTCTTAAAATGAGCTGCACAGGACGGAGTCACTTTCTCAATTTTTCATCAAGATATTGCAAAAAAAAACCTCAAATTTCAATCGTCAATTTTCAATATTACTTTTTGCACTAAACGAAGAATTGAAAATCTATCTTCAAAATTCAATATTAGGTTAAGTAAAATGAAGAAATCGAGTTTTTAGATTGGAACTTGGCTCAAATACCCTTAATTCTTATCATTATGTATTTTCCTACTGATCAGATGACACTGAACTTTTCACGAATTTTAAAATGAGCCCGAGAAATTAAAAAAATGTTCATTATTTAGAAAATTATTTAAATTTTTATAAAACATTAAGATTTGATGTTTAATAAAAATAATTAATAATAGATCAAATATTTGGTAAAATTCTCTTTGCTTGGAAATCTAGAAAATTCGATTTAACTTACGGAATATTAAAGAGAAGCTCATCGTCCACATCACTTTCCACAAACTGAAATAAAAAAATAAATTTTTAAAGCCAATTATATAGTAAACAAAGAATAAAGTATGTATAAGCAAAATTTTTAATGGAATTATTTATGACTTACAGCTGATCCACTCAAACGTTCTTCCCAGGGTTTGAAAATTTTAACCCCACTTCCTTCTTCGGTTTCATTGAGACATTCGACATTCTGCAAATCTATCTTCTGATAAAGATTATATTGAATACCTAATTCTCCCTCATTGTGCATATTACCACACTGACATTGATGCTCCATTTTCAAGCGTTTCAAGCTAAATAACTACAAACAACACAAACACACTGTCTATTTCGTACACTTTATACTATGACATATACACTTTGCGGCTTTGTCATCCAGGTCCATCGCGATTCGCGCATTCCTCCCGCAAAAACTCAAAATAGTCGCCAGTATCCACTGCGCATGCGTTGCGCTCTGCATCTGATTGCTTAATATTGGCGCGCAGTTTAAAATACTAAAAAATATTAGGCTAGACTGTGAACTGTCAAGAAGGTTAGTCTTGGTTCCAAAAATGTACATGGAAAGCATTGCAAACTGAAATAAAAACAATATAAGTGAACAATTCATTTCCGCTTATTTTGAGTACCCACTTGTCCCTTGCATACTTTTAATTTTTTCATATAAAATAAAGTGTCATAAATTTGTAGGTTATTTGGCCGTTTGATGTGTGTTGATAAACCCTAAACCATAAATAATCGATGCTATAACAATTATGTAAATTTACTAATTAGTTGTTATAGCATCAAATTCGTATGGAGTGGGGGGTTTTCTACGTATAATACGTAATTTACAAATGTAAAAAACCATAACAATATACGTAAAAATCGTCAAGGTACGCGTAACTGTTGGCCATACACTCGAATCTCCCAATATCAACGAAATTCCTTTTCTCAAATGACACACCAATTGCGCACACCAATAGCAACCAATCAAATCCCTAGCGGATTCATTCGAATAGATCGGATAGACCAGATTAATTCGGATCAAAGGTTTGGGTTGCTTTTGAATGGGTTTCGGATTAATTCGGATTAAAAACTTCCTTCGTATTAGATCGGAATGAAACTGTTTGGTTCGGATACAAATTCCGGAAATTAAAATAATTAATTTAATTTATTAAAGATATGTTTAATTAATTAAAGACTCGGATTGATTCTGAATGAATTTCAATCCGAAGCTTTCGCTAGGGGGACGATCGATTTCTCTCGACACAAGGAATCTTTTCTTTTTACATCAACTTTGAATTTTTACTATTTGAAAACTTACAGTCGAAAAATAAATTTTACTAAAAATATAAAAGAACGTAAAACTTCTAAAATCAAATATTTTGTTAAACCCTTGTAAGAAATTCAACTTACCACATGTATAGTGGAATAAGTTTTCAAAATTTCATCAATTTATCTATACGCATTCTGCATATATTGCAGAATTTTTAAAAGCGTGACACACACACATACACACACACGCGTGCAGGTAAACATATCTGGAAAATTTTTCAGGAAATCATATTTTCATTAGATGTGTGGTTCCATCGGTGTCAAACTTTGTAAGTATGTAACGAATTATCAGGCGGCGAAATAAAGAAAAAGTATAAAATGTAGTTTGGATATACATATAAATTTTGAACTAAATAAAACTTGATGTTAAAGAATTAATTTATAACAACCAATGCAGTTTCTAATTTTTTTTATTTTACTTTTTTCATTTTTTTATACTAAGAATAAAGAAAATCTATTTACAATTATTATAACTCATACACGGTCGCATCAATAAGATAGTAAAGTATTCAATTGTATATTCCTCAGATCTAAACGATTTCAAATAGTGGCACCATACTTATTTACCAAAATTTAATAAATATACATATACCGAAATATATTGAAAATACAATCTTAAAAAAGAATTATAGAGTAAAGAGAATAATTTCTTAATTTAAGATTATATTATAATTTTAAATGGATTAATTAATGTTCTAATTCCACTAAACTTATTAATTTATCTACAAAGCACTAAATTGATTTACTTATCGCTTTAGAAAAAAAATTAACTTTATCCTATTTGTAGAAATGATCAAACTTAAAGCAACATTTTTCCGCGATTTTTCATCTTTTCGTATACATTGTATTTAAATGCAGGAGTAAACTAAGAATTTGCATATACTGAGGTCAATTGCTATTTTCACAATCATTAATTTAGCATCTGCTTTATTTCCATCGCGAGTTTATAACCGAGTTCTGGTCTGCGGTCTCGTCCTTCAACCATTGCTTTGACCTGACTCGAATTTACGATAACACCGTTATTGGCTATAACAGTCGATTTCGTTTTTTCTATGTCCACCAGGTCAACACCTCTGCTGCAATCATCGATGAGGATCGTTCGATATCCACTTGCTAAAGCATCAACCGCCGTGGCTCCGACGCAAACATCGTAAGCAAGGCCACAAATATAAATATCGGTCGCTCCTTTTGCTTGCAATTGGGAAGACAGTGTTGTTTCTGTTAATTTTTTATTATCCCAGAACACAGAATAGGAGTCGACATCGGGATTTGTTCCTTTGTAAATTTTAACTGCATTCTCGACTATTTTTAGATCTTTGTGGAGTTCTGATCCCCAAGAATCTTGTACGCAATGCCTTGGCCATAATCTTTGTTTTAATTCGGGGGGGCCGATAAATGTTACTGTATCGTATACTCGAATTTCGTCCTTTGATGTTCCATTAGATTCAATTTCTCTACAATAAAAAGGTTTCGAACTATAAATAGTTTCAACGTATGTTTAAAATCAATTATGCGTTTGGACTATCAGTTTGAAAACTAGGTATCTACTTCTAATCTCTTAAATTTAAACTTGTGTAGGTGCATAAATTTACATTGAATAAAAGAAATTGCCAAGCATTATTTAAGCCCTAATTTTCTATTTTCAAAAATCTTTACCTAAGATGCAAATTGTCGATGAATGAAACGTGGTCGACGGGATGCCAATCAAGCGAAAAAAATACCGCTTCAAAAGGAACGGTTTCTAGCAAACGATTTATTGGTTCAATAACTTCCGAACCATCATGTTGAGCAGCACATTTTTTTATGTTAAGGGATCCGCTTATAAAATCATTCTGCACATCCACGATTAGAAAAGCACTCTTTGGCCTTGTGCATACTTTAATCCACCGATTCCAACAAACCTTCAAAATTCAAAATAAAATTCATTTTAGAGTAAATTATATTAGAATTACATAGCTGGAAACGAGAATCACAATTCTACCAAAATGCCTAAATGTACCTCAAACTCCTTCCTGTCCAGCAAACCATCGCCCTTTGTATCAAACACCGCGAAAATCTCTTTCAATTGCCGTTCCTCAAGTTCGTAGACTCTCCCCCGATCGTTGCGAAAAAGAGCACGGCAAATAAGCTCAAATTCCGATAATGAGAGAAATCCATCTCCGTCTTTATCAAATGCAGTAAAACACGCGTCCATGATTCTGCATCACTTTTCGTATCCAAGAAGTTTGTATAATCGATACTCATATGCTTCTACAATAATCTACACACAAAGGTGCATATAAACTTTCACCTTTTCCCCGCATTGTTGGCATTCAAATGGAGCCCAATATAAGAAATCGTTCGATAAGTCCTTTATAAATATTCACACTTTTGTTTGACCTTCAAAAATTTCTCACCGATCCAATAAAACTATAAACACTTCCTCTTGACACTACGAAAAAATTTTTTGCTATGAATATATTTCATCTTGCTCGCTTGTAAAATAAAACTCCTTTAATTCTCATTAAAATTTCTTAATTATGACTTATGGATCTTAAAATATTTATTGATTGAGTCTCTGATGAGTCAACACCGCTACGTCTATTATTACTTCCGGCAATAACAATTCGCTAATTTTATACTTCATTGACTCCTCGTAAGCATACGTTACGGATGTGTCGGTCAAAAATAAATTACACTGAGCCAAACAAAGAATACAATTACGTAAGCGTGAACAAACTTCTCTATCTTGTTGAGATATCCGAGACAAATCTTGTGTGAAACCACCCTCGGAACGATCAGACTCCTGCGTATTCGCTCCTATCCAAATATATCCGTTGTTCCCGAGAATGAGAATTGCTCCGTCACCAAGCTTGTGAAAATGCGTTTTCTTTCTTTTTATCAGTCCAGGGGCAACTTTCAGCATAATGCCTTGAGACAACTTTCCGTATTTAAGAACTCGAGTATGCAAAGAAAGAGATCCATCAGAAAATGTATTTTGTACTTCCGCACAGATTAAATCTCCCTCTTGTAAATAACGACGCATGGACTGCTCATCTTCAACAGATCTTCGCCTCTGTTTAAGAAGAGAAACATTTTATTCAGGCAGAAAAGAAGAGTAAATTGTTCTATTTTTCTTTTTCAAATTTCTATACTAATTAATTAATTATGTAGGATAGATTCTCTTAATTCTATATAAATTGTTTTCGTAACAAGTCTTACCAATTCTCCTCCAGGTAAATTAACACTAGAAAGAAGAAGAACAGAATCTAATTTTGAATTTGTATCCACTTTCCATCTTTTCTGTTGCACTTCTGTAATTCGCCCAATAACTACGTCACCGATTTCACCTTGATACCGAACTTTAAAGGGCTTGATGGAAATCAATTTATTTACTTTTTCTAAAATTCCAGCTGCTGATGAACGCAAAATTTTCTCTTCGTCCACATAAGTACCGTGTCCTCTGTTAAAATATAAATAATAAAGTACACAAAAAATTGATTCGAAGCTAAAAATATTTTTTCATCATATATTTAAGATGTGATCGACACATTTTAAGGGATTTTAAATGTAAATATAATAAATATTAATATATTAAAAACTGATATAAAAAACACATGAAGAGTTTACTAAGAGTATTCTTTAATTTCTGCAATAATCTTCACTAACCTTAGGTATACATTTTGAAATATTTATTTTGCTTCATTAATCATCTATTTTTTTACATATTGGTAACATCTCCTATTTTTTTTAAGATAGGATAGGATCGGATAGAATAGGAGGATTTACTAAAGATCGAGAAGGAAGTGAGCAGCTTCTTACAGTAAATCGAGAATAAATTTGATATTCGATTCATTACTTCAGATAAAAATATATCACTCATTCTTTACATAACAACGATAACAACTTACACAATTAAAACTGATGATTACCAAAAACACTTTAGATTTTAACTCCGGTTAGAACATTCAATAACAAGTGATAAATATGAGATATGTAGACCTCTATTCTTTATTTCAATTATATCTTAAAATTTGTCAGTTTTAAATAAACATACAAAATCTTAATGTAATATTTTACAAATTTTTATAAAAATTCATGAGACTTCTAATAAATATTAAATTCGAAAATAATTCTAATAGTTCAACCACACATTTTTGAAAGTTTATAAAATAAATGCAAAACAATATTTATATGTTCAAAAGGATTAAAAAACTTCTTCAATAAGAGTGAGGTTATTCTACCCATGCATCTTAAAATGCATGAACCTTTAGAGCCCTCTCACTTTCTATTTTCATAGATGAATAATAAAATACCTCAAAAAATCTCCTTGATTAGAAACTTCCTCTCCTGGAGTATAAAACCGAAATTGAACATCAGGAATTCCAAATAAATTCGTATCTAATCGATCAACAGCTAATCGCACATTTATTGGTGGTATGCTTTCCTCTGCCATAATAAAATATTTTTATATCTTTTTCTTCAGAAAATCATTGATTTATGTTTCAATTTTCTTTCGGATTGTGTAACTTTTTTACAAATTTTATGTGTGGAAACAAAATTATAGGCATACATAAACTTATTAACCTTAAAACTCACACGTGTTTAAGCAGTTTGCGTTTAAACACTTTGTGGTTTAAACTTTAAAAACGGTGTTTACCAGGGTTGGTAACGTATACACTCGGCTCTCTCAATTTAGTCCAATACATATGTATGTAGTCCATGTAAAGTTCTGTTTTCGACATAATATACGTACGTAAATTACGTAAAAAACCTCATGTAATTTACCTAAGGTATATTACGTGCACAACCCTGTACATATATTAATTAAAATTGTTACCACCATAATAAAAATAAAGACGTCAAGAATTTTACATCATCACCATCACCAACTTGGAAAACACAAATAACAATGCTACATATATGTATGCCCGTATAATACATATGTTGAATTCGCGTTGAATTGTGACAGACGACAGTCTGACAGATGGTTGTCAGTTGTCAGTACACAGCATCAGCTGTGGTTTTTAATGATTAGAATCTCTCATAAGTGATTTTATGATTTCATAAAATGTCTAACTATTATTTTTGATCTTTCATAATGATCGGTAAGTCTTGAATATTTTCAAATTTTGGTATAACTTGTAACTTTTTCTTAAGAGAGTAGTTTAATACAAGACTGAAGCTTTTGTTGTTATTTATTCTAAATTTATAAATTCCGAAATGTATTTTCAGTCTTTAATATTTAAACACTTTTTACATTGTATATTATTAGACAGAAAATCAATCTTTGTTGGACGAGCTAGTACATTGAACTTAACCTCAACTTTAAAACAGTAAATCAGCAGTTCATATAAGTACATATAGCTTATTTATTTATTACTCTTATTCTTCTTCGATAAATATTATTAATGAGATACGATTGAACACTCAATACACGATCATAGAAAAAAATAGAATATTCAGTCATCACACAGATTGTCTATATTTCTTTTGCCTATATATTTTAAATTTGTTGACCTTTTTCACCTTTTTTCAATTGATACAGTCAAATCTTATGAAAAATTTGCGAATTGAAAACATTTTTTCGAATAAGCAGTTAAAATATTTTTATTTGGAAAATTAAAATTAAAATCCTATCAATTTCTCAAAATTACTTTAATTCTTTTCAAATTCCTTGAAATTACTTAATATCAATTAAAAAGTTTAAAAATTTTTTATATCATCTGAAACTTCTTGAAAATCGTTAAACTTTTCTGATTTTTTCTAAATCGCTTTCTGAAATTCAAATCTTTAAATTCTTTGAAATTATTTTAAATCTCTTAGAATATTTTTAAATAATTAGTGAAATCTCTCGAAATTTTTTAAAATGATTTTAAGGGTGTTGGATTCAAATTCTAATTTCAAACTTTGATTTCTCCGTTTTATTTAACATAAAATCTCGACATAAATGAGTTTCACTAAAATTTATTATAAAAGTACGTAAAACTCGTGTGTTTACCTCGAACTCTTATAAAGTATTTTCGATTTTTTTGAATTCTGTTACTTTCTTTTAAAATTCATATTTGAAATATTTTTTTGTGAAGAATTTAAAAATTTTTTCTTATGATTTTCTAAGAACTTTTAAGAAAAACTTCAATTTGATTGCTGAATTCTCTTAACTTAAATATTTATTCGTATATTGGAGGTGAAATTTTTTGTTTCTTACCGGTCCTTCCGGTCCAATACGAAGTTGTCGAAAAGCGGAATTCAAGACAAAATCTTCTGAATGCGAAGCAATGCTTTTTAATCTGACCTTTTTTGCAGGGTATCCGTGTTCTTGTTTCATCTTTTTTAATAACAATTGGTACTGTGATCTTCTATAATCATAATTCGAATTTTTTCTTTTAGGATAATAGAAAACTATAGTTAATTTAAAACATTACTCGTTGGTATCGTACAAAAAACGATCAAAATGTTCAACGCTTTCAAGAGATTAACTGGCAAATCCGATGCAAATGCATCGCCAAGACCAAATCATCAATCTATGCCGACAAATTTGCAGAGAAAATTCGCCAAGGGAGTTCAATATAACAGTAAGTCTATTATTTGTTTCAGAAACTTTAATAATTTTAAATACAAAAATGATTATAAAAAATTAATCCCTATTTCAGTGAAAATAATTATAAAAGGTGATCGGAATGTGGGAAAGACTTGTTTATTCTATCGACTCCAGGGACAAAAATTTAGTGATGAATACGCCCCAACTGAAGAAATTCAAGTAGCAAGTATTCAGTGGAATTACAAAGCTACTGATGACGTCGTAAAGGTTGAGGTTTGGGACGTCGTCGATCGTGGAAGACGACGAAGAAAAATGGAAGGACTAAAAATGGACAATGCACCTTCTGAAAATATTATAGAGGAGCCTGCTTTGGATGCAGAATTCCTGGACGTCTACAAAGGGACCAACGGTGTCATCATTATGATGGATATAACGAAATCTTGGACTTTCGATTATGTGCAACGAGAACTTCCCAAAATTCCGAGCCATATACCGGTCATTGTGTTAGGCAATCACTGTGACATGTCACACCACAGATGTGTTACTGCGGATCACGTTACTTATTTTATTGACACTTTACAAAGAAGACTAGCTCAAGTGAGTATTAAAACCTATATCTAGTATATAAGGTATTTTAAAACATTGATATACTCGACTCTCCCATTGTTAACGAAATCCAAAACTGAGGCCCTACCAATAAAAACAAAATTCCTTCTATCAATAGTCATATCAATTGCGCACGCGTATTGCATATAAAATAATATTTTTTAGCATTTTACTGCTGGTTACTATGGCGGGAGGAATGCGGTTGATATTGCGGGATTGTTACTATTGCGGTAGTTGATATTGAGGGATCCAAATGTAACAGCTGGTTAATAATGCGGGAGATTTACAATCCCGCAAAAGTAACCTCATTTCTCCCGCAATAATAACCAGCAGTCATCTCAAATTTCACTTGATTAAGTTTTTTTTTTAAATATCGAAAATTAAAAATTGTAGAGAAATTCCCATATATGGCAATACATTGGAGTGACCTATCAAGTCATTATCATTATTTCCCTGAAAAGTAATCTTGATTACTTTGTTAAGGTGAGATACGCAGAGACGTCGATGAGGAACGGATTTGGGTTAAAACTTCTGCACAAATTCTTCAATCTTCCATTTCTGCAGCTGCAAAGAGAAACGCTTATGAAACAAATAGATACCAACGAGGAAGAAACCCGACTGACAATACAAGAATTAGACCTCTACCAAGAAAGCGATGACGCCGATTACGATAAGTTTTTAGATAACCTAGTAAGTAGAAGACGTGCTGTCGCAGATTCTGCTTCTACAGCCGTCTTAGTTCCTAACGTCACATCATCTTTGAGCAACCATCATATTTCGTCGCCGAGTAGTTCTGGAAATTTGAATTCAGATATGCGAAGAACATTATCGGTGCCAGGACCAATCGGTGGTGGCAATCCAATTCCGGTGAAGAACGCAGATATGAGATCGCCGCCAAAGAAAGAAAACGCACTACCAAAAATGCATGAGAATTCAGCAATCAGCTCGCCACAAAAGCAACATTCTACAGTTTCTACAGCACACGTCAGTAGCCCGAAGGAAAGTTCACAGTCGGAAGAAATGGTGCCTGCAGATAGTGTAGATAGCAGGAGAGATTTGAATGCAAGACAGCAGTCCTTTATGTCTAAGATATTTGGAAATAAAAAGGAGGATGAAGCTGAGAAGTTGCCAAACATCGCTGGGATGAATTTGAATTCTCCTTTGACAAGTGTTGAGGATTTCGTACCTGATGATGCCGTTTTGGACAAGTCTTTTCTGGAAGAAGGCAATCAAGGATCTCAACAATCGCATCATGAACGTGTGGATGCCGATAGGTAAGAATTTTAAGAGACTTTTTTTTAATTGTCTGCATATTTTCAGTCATCAGATCTAAGAATTTCCACATGAAATTTTTAAAGGAACTTTCACATGGAATTTTTAGAGGTATTTCCACGTGGAATTTCTTATAGATTAATTTCCACATGGAGTTTCTAGAGGAATTTCCGTTCGATTGAGTTATAGTGGTGGGGGCATTCAATACGTAAAATTCGGCGACTAATAGGACACCAGACGACTATACAGGCTATAGCCGTCCTATGCCGTCCTATGGCAGCACAAAACGCAAAACAGGAAGCAGAAAATCATAAAAGTGAAAGAGAGAGTGACTGTATTTGCCTCTTTCACTCTTACGTTTTTTTGCTTTCTGTTTTGCGTTTTCTGCTGCCATGGAACAGCTCATCAGTGTAAGAAACCAGCGTAGAAAAAATGCACTGAAGTACGCGCGCTTCGAAAAGTTACCTTTGAGTCTGTGTTCACCATTATTTTTGCGGCATCAAAAACCGCAGATTGAAAAGATGTGAACAAAATGGCGGATTTTAAGGCATTCCACAGATTTCGATATTTTTCTGTGTTTGTTTACATGTTTTCGTCCAATGCTCCAACAGGCGTTAATTTTAATTTCTTGAAAAACGTTAAACTCTTTTGAATTTTTTTGAAATCGCTTGTAATTCTTGAAAAACATAAGAAATTTTTGAATAATAATATTCTCCTATTCTCTCTTTCTAATGACAATAGGTATTATGATGACTGTAATTTAATTGTCTGTTTAATGTCAGATTTGTTTAATCACTAATAAGCAATTTAATTTCTTTAGTGACACAGAGACTGCCAATCCCTTAGTCGCTGGTTTCGAAGACGATTTATCTTCCGGTGACGAAGTCGCAACTCCCGTCCAATTAAAACTCGCAGTGAATCCTTTGAGTAAACAGAAAAATAAGCGTGAATTGCAAGGTGCGGAGGCCAATCAAGAGATGCTAGCGCAAGTTAACAAGCGCGACTCTGTATCTTCCATTGAGCAAGACTTTCAAGAATCTAGTGAATTTGAACTGAGTAATCGACGAGACTCTGATGCCTTCGATAGTTGGCTTGGTCGCGATTCCAAGTGGCGACAAAGTCCCGAAGGAGGTGAGGATGTCAGCAGCAATAGTACCAGAAAAGACAGGCTGGAATTCAGTGACGACAAAAGTCGAGATGTCAGTATGACTAGTTCGAACGTACACTTAGAACTTCTCGACAACTTTAGTGTGCAACAATTGAGTTCAGCTGGAAGCAGTCCCGTCATGAAGGGGAAAAAAAAGCACAAGGAGAAGGTAAACTGGCTGTGAATTCGATCTCGAGTCTTTCAGTTAACTCTATTTATATTTTTTTTTGTGCTCAGTTGAAAACTTTCCTTCCTCATTATGATAAAATTGCAAATTAATTTTAACGATTTTTTCAATTATTAAAATAGCTGTGAAGTAGTATCAACTTTTGTGCTCATTCAATGAGCACATTAATGCTTCCTCTATGAGGAAGCATTAATTAATTAATCAAATGTATTAATATTAGGTCTCCTGATTCATGTCAACACAAAAAAGTTTATTTTCCTTACATCACCTTTAAATTTTTATTATTTGAGAAATCATAGTTAAAAAATTAATTTTTCAACATAAAACCATAAGTTTCTCATTTCTCAATGAAATGCGTAATCATATAGGTCAATTGATTCGTCTGGAGGAAAATAATATTCAATTTCCTTACGTCAATTCAAAATTTTGATTATTTGAGAATATATAGTGAAAAATTCATTTTTCGAAATTAGAAAATAACCATAACTTTCTTATTTTTCAATGGAATTTATTGAACCTATAGGTCAATCGATTGGTCTCGACACAAAGAATCTTTTTTCTCGGGACATCTGCTTTAAATTTTGATTATTTGAGAAGTTATAGTAGAAAAATCAATTTCACTAAAATTATAAAAGTAGATAAAACTTGTAAAATTAAATATTTTAAACTTTAATGCACTGTAGATTAAAAACTACACATTTATATATTATAAGTAAAAAAATTCATTTATACCAGAAGATTGTTCAGATTCTCAATCCTTTTCTGGAAAATCTTACTGGAAGTTGGTGGAGAATTATAATTTCGACTCGGAATCAAGTTTCAAGGATAGATTTGCATGTAATAATTTAATTGCAAATTATGTCGAGCCAAAAGTTTTGTATTTGTACACTTGTAAAATATGTTTAACTAATATGTTTTGTTATTTAGAATGAGGACAGAGAGAAGAAGAAAAAGAAGAAGACCAAGGAAAAAGAAAAAGAGAGGGAAAAGTCAGAAAAATCCGAGAAAGAGAAGAAGAGGAAGAGACGTTCGTTACAGAAATCGAGGGACGAGGATCGAGAACGAGATGAACTTGAAGAATTTTTGAATGGCTCTGTCACAAGAGTTGATGTTGACATGGCATACGAAGCGATATAAAAATCGTGTCTGTTCTTTCGTCCGACATAAAACTTTTTTGGTGTTTCTGACCTGTTTATATTTTTTAAGACTCTAAGGGTCGCACATCCCACGAGTCCGGAATGCGTTGCATTCTATCACTATTATCTCTCTCACTCTCATGGTTTTGCGCAAAAATGCAACGCATTCCGGATCCATGGGATACCACCCTAACTATTGATACTAAAAGAAAACGCTTGAATTTCGAAAATAATTTAAAAGTCTAGTAATTTGATAGTTGAAAGCAACATTTTGTGGGATTCTTAATAGGATTTTTGTCAGAGCTTATCTTTTTGACAACAGTAAGAACTAAAAAAAATTATGCCAAAATAAAAATACATATAATCAAAAATGGCGTATCAAATTATGCATTTAAAAATTTATGAAATTTTCCGAATACTCAAAAAATTGCCATTCCAAATAATTGCATACGTGAACAGTTTCCGTGACACATCAGAGTCTGAGAAGCATATATTTGTGATTTAATTATATATTTTTTTATTTTTTACTTGATATGCAACGATACAACGACAATGTTTGCCACCGAAAAAAATCTTTGTTTTGATCAAGTTTTCTATCGTATCTAAAATATTAGTGATTGGGATCGTAAATTTAATCAAAGCAAATCTGTTCGTAATTGCCGAGTCTTTAATTACTAATGGCTTGAATGACTTGTTTTAAGGTCTAATTTTTTAATTTATATGTACATTCATCTTTCGAAAGAGGGCCACTCTCCGGGATAGACGGACTAACATCGAACCGAAGTAAAATGCGACGAGCGAGCACTATTACGTTACCACTCAGGACCGTATATATGTAGACTCTGAACCCGTGCTTAAGATTCGTTCATTTCTATATTACGCAGGCTTACGTAATAAGGCACTGATTTCGAGATCACTTCGAGCGCCGGCACTTCAGTGTAGGCTGTCAAGAGACGCTCGGGTGGGACGCAAAATCAGCCAAGCGTGAAAACAGCCCTCGATGGGGCTGCTCTCTTTCGAAAGATGAGTGTAATTAAAACAGATCTGTCACATCGTTCCTTTTCTATTTATATAACCATTTATTATTGTTAATTGAGATTTTAGTCGCTGAGAATATTATTTAACAAGTTACGAAATTGTTATATTTTTGCCATCTAACTTAAGGGCGATGGAATTTGAAAGTAAAAATTGACAACAAACTGTCAAAATATGTGGGAAGACACAAATCTATCAGCTTGATTTTACCGTGAGATCTCGCTAAAATCAAGCTGAAAAGTTGACAGAATTAGACAGGCGCGGAACAAGGGTCTCAAAACCGTGGGTGTCGGGAGCTATTCTACGCATTGAAACTAAATAAAAAAAAAAGAAAAAGCAAGAAATGCCAACCCCAAAAAAGCGCCAGCTGGGCATCAGAAAAAGCAGAATCTGTTTGCAGGCCTGGCGTCTGGCTGGTTCCGTTTTGGCGTGCTGTTCTGGCACGCCAGAATCTGCTATACCAGTATAGATTCTGGTATATCTTTGACCCAGATTGGTCATGATTTACACCAGAAGAAATTAAAGTAACGTAAACCGGTACTAAATAGGTTTATTTAATATTTTTACATTTTACTTTAGCCCTTTCTGGGAGAATATACTGCAGATTTGTCAAAAATTAAAAAAAAATTTTTTTTAATAATTTTTTTCAAATTTTGTCAACGATGTTCATACATTTTCTTAAAATATGCTGTGAAACGCGAAATAATATTCATCAATAAATTTTTACATTAATTACTAATGTTTAAACTAGATACCAGAATCTGGTTCCTTTATTCACCAGATATTTTGGTCAGATCATTTCTGTCGCCAGTCTGGTCGACTAGAGGGAGCAGAAAATAATATTTTTTAGCATTTTAAACTGCGCGCGAATAGCAACTAATCAGATGCCGAGCGCAACTCATACGTAGTGTATCAAGTGAAATTTGAGATGACTGCTGGTTATTATTGCGGGAGGAATGTGGTTACTATTGCGATGTTTGTTATTGAGGGATTCGAGTGTACTGTCTGAGTGTCCTGACACCCAGAACCCCTTGCTTGTTGCGTCACTGGAATCTAAGTTTATCTACATGAATGTTTTTCAAATTCCATCAGCCTAATTATATCATGTACCACTACATGCAATACGTTTTCGTGTTAATAAATGTATATATGTACTTGACTCAATGCATTGATTGATTGACGGAAGCCTGTTGGAGCATTGGAAGAAAAAATGTAAACAAACACAGAAGAATATCAAAATCTGTGGAATGCCTTAAAATCCGCCATTTTGTTCACATATTTTCAATACGTGGTTTTTGAGGCCGCAAAAATAATGTGTTCGAAGTGTCGTTTAGCCAGAGATGTTTTATCGATTGCACGAGAGGGGCTATCTCTTTGTTTCTTGAAAAAACAAATTTGTTTAGCTAAAACAGAAATTTTTACAAGTATTGGGACGCGGGTGAGAGGGGTATGGGTGAGCAATACTTAAATTTTTCCAAGTCCCTATCCAAGTAAAAGAGGCACAAAACTTATCTCGAAAGGTGTTTCACGCACTGAGAAAAATTTTGCGAGTCTTATTATCCACCGCAAAACCCGAGCACTTACGAAAATCGTGTAAAAAAAATAAGTTTGATAAATCGCGCATAAGTTACTAGACCTGTCAGCTATTTCGTTTGCAGTAATCGTCACTTGGCGTCGCTGCGAAACAGCTGATCTAAGTGTAAATTTTATCAATTATGAGCATAATTCACTTATATTCGGCATGTATAGAAACCCCTTTTCCTAGATTTCCAGACCCCTAGAATCCCATGGGACAAAAGGGGGCATCTTTAAGTGCTGGCGAGTTTTTTTTGCAATATCTCGGTCAATTTTTGAGCTAGAAAAAAAAAAGAAAATTGTAGGGTTTTTCAAGCCCTACAAACCTATTTAGCCGAAAAAAATGTTGGCGCGAAATTCAAATTTTTACAGCCGTTTGAAACTTAAACAATTTGCGTTTTGCGTTGCGTCGTAATGAGAGAGAAAGAGACAGAAGTATACTTTTGTCTATTTTTTCTCTCATTATAACGCAATGCAAAACGCAATCATGGGATAACACCCAAGTGTCATATATATGCCTTCCCTCGTAAACATGTCTACCCAACCCTGGTTTCCATAAGATTCAAATGGAAACCAGAGTTGGGTTGACATATTTACGAGGGAAGGCATCACGGACGGAAGACATATACATATGAATGACTCTTACTGACTCTTACTGTACAGTGGTGTGTGGTGGTTTGCTGACTGCTGAAAAAACATGCATGAAACATGTTTGCAAAAGTTTGCTCCGTTTTGCAGTGATCGCCTTAATTAAGAAAAAATTAGTGAAAACATTGAAGATTGTAACAAAGGCTATTGAAAAAACTTAAATAATGTCTCAGTGCATTCGAACAATCTCCAGCAAACTCCCTCCGTTTGTTGGAACAAGAAAACAAGTCACGCAATTCGACGGACAGCTGCCAAAACACGGCAAATCATCTAAATTTTTGGAAGAAGTAACCACGGTCAATATACATATTACCCTTATATAAGATTTTATTTCCTCGTATCAATGCTTCTATTAAAAAGAATGCCATCGTGTGAAATTGAGTTATAATCCTGACGTACTGTCAGTAATCTATACACGAATTGTTAAACCACGTTGAACAATATAACCTCAAAACCCTTACATAATATTTCACTTTTCATTTTAAAAAATAATTCGTGCTGTTTTTAAGTAATACTTTCTTCATTTCTTAGTAAACTGTCAAATATCATACTTTTTCTAAAACATGACTTCAGTAATTGAAATAGTTTATATAATGAATCTTATAAAATTGCTGCTTTCAAGGTTTATAACGTATTAATATATATAGAGAATATCAAATTATAATATATATGTATACCCGATTTTTATAGAAGTGTTGTGCAAATTAAATTAGTTGATTACGTCTTTTTCATTATGCAACTTGAAAAATTAAATAGGAAGGATATTGCTGGAGTTTTGTTTATAATTCAAAATCTATAATCTAGATAATATATTTTCTGGCGTACTGACGAATCTATCCGGCTACAGCAGAATTTCAATGGCCGAACGAATTTAGTGATTTCTTTGTCTATTTATTTTTATGTTGGTTCTAAATTGTTATTTTTATTTATATGTTAAATAAAAATAATTATCATTTAATAGCACTTAAATTAAGTGTCTAAGCGCACCAAAGAAGACGCTCACCGAATTTCGTCATTTATATCATTTTCGTAATCAACGCATCAAAACAAAATTTAATAGGACCTTTACTCTATAAATTATTTTACATATCAATTTAACTTTCACTAATACTTAAATCAAAATCATATGTTCTTTATGTAACGAATTAGTTTTAAAAATATTGGTTTTTATATTTAGAGTCAATTTTTTCTGCTTTTGAAAATCTTTAAATTATGCGAAGAAAAATGGATTGTTATGAAAATTTCTGCTTCAGAAATCTGGATTATGCGAAATTGTGTAATGAAGAAAAATCAGAACTATATTTAATTTCAATATTCAATACTGGCATAAATACTACGTCAAATCTCAATATTTTATAAAAGTATTATTAACTTTTCGAAATGATGAACATTTTTTTAACTTCTGGAGCTTATTTTAAAGATAACTTTCTATAGAATCTGACATTTTCAGGTTTCGTACTGCTCACATGATATTTTTACGTCATCGTTTTAAAGTTTTTACGACTCTTTTTAAAATTCAAGTTCTTATTGCATTTTTAACACTTTGGATTAATTGAAAAGTTCGCGCCCTACCTCTAAACGTTTTTTCTTAATCTTAAAAAGTTAGGAAATAAAATACTAAAATAAAAAAATAAAATAACACAAAATGATGAGGTGAGATTAAAAAATCGAAAAAATAATTTTTTTTTAACCACTCTAATTACCACATTACACTTTTGGTTTCATTTCATTCAAAATTATAAATATAACAATTCTATTTTTCAGTTTCTTGGATCACAGAACGTTTTGAATCCCGTCGTAATGTTAAGAGAATCAACAAAATCTAGCAAAAATTTTCCGCTTTTCTTCTCATTTCAAAATCAGTCAATCTCATCTCTGAATAATTCATCAATTTCCTTGAAGCAAAATGACCAAAAGGAAGACAAGATCACAAAGCTTAAGGAATGCAAGGAACTTCAGAGATTTCAGGAGCCTTTATCAGTTGTAGAACTAGTGGATTTCTCAATGGAAGCTAAATGGAGGAATACCAGACAAAAAGTTTGTACTAGGAAACTATACAGTAAATATGTACAGGATGAGCAATTCAAAGGTTCTCCTTTCACGATAACTGATTATGCTCTTAATAAAATGATTCCTCCCGATATTGAAAATACAAAGATGTTTTTGACGTATGAACAAAATCTCCAAGCAGAAAATAAAAAAGTTGTACAAAGTCATGGTGATAAACCAAGCCAGGAGCAACTAGAATTAGTATATGAGAATCTTAAGAAAGAGGTAATTTCATTCATTTTTCGTTGCTTAAAAATATCCTTTCTAATATTTTAACCTGAAAAATATTATTTCAGTTACCGCATTTATTCGTTAGAGTAATGGACTATACGGTCTATCGTGCAGACATTGTGTTTATAAATAATATTCGAGGAGTAGTATCAAAGTAAGTTTACTATTAGATATAATTTTCCTTAATTTACGAAAATTGTTATTATTTTTCAAATATCGATAATTTTTCCAGGGGTATATTTGGTTACGTGAAACAAGTTGCTTTGTTGAGGACAGTTGGACATTTAAAATTCGCCTATGTCAAATTCGATATACTAAAAATCACTATGCACCCTGAAGATGGCACGATTAAAGTCCGTTGGCGTATACGAGGCTTACCCGGACTAAAAGTATTTATAACCTTTTGGAAATTTAAATTTTGGAAAATAGAGGATGCTATAAAAAGAGATCAAGAGACGTAAGTTTAAAATGCAATGTGCAATTGCTAATTTCATATTTGTTTGTGTTTTCGTTACTAATTAGGAAATTGATTTTATTTACTATCTAGGTGGCATGATGGATTCTCTACTTTCTATGTTGACAACCAGGGTAAAATATTTAAGCACGTCGCAGATAAAATGATGCCTGATCAAGACTCAGTACTTCCCAAAGAAAAAACGGAAATTGCCGCAAAATTGGCATTGTTCTTGGGCATTGGAGACTTAAGGCATATTTTGCCTGACACGTCCTCTGCCATTTCAAACTTGGGCAACTTTTTCTTTCAACAGTTGAAAGGAAAAAATTTAGAGAAGGTCATGGTAAAAGTGAAATAGTCAAAACACGCACTAATTGAACGATTGAATATGTACGAACGAGACGTTACCCATAATAGTGCAAAATCCATTTTGCAATACGACAGCTTAAGTAGTATTGAGTACAAAAAATACATTTATTTTTATGGAACATTTTTGCATTTGCAGTATACATTATCAGGTTCTTTATACGTTGAGGATTTTTAATTCCTGATTCTATTTAGCACACTGCAAACTTTCAATGAACTTCACCCTTTTAAGAATGTAAAGTTTATTTAATTCAAAAATCATTGAATATTTAATCTAAATCCTGCAAGTAATAAAAATTAACTCGACTTTCACATTCGCAATTAATTTTCGTTCCAAAGAATGGCATTACTTAAATTGAAAGAATTTTAGAAACACCGCTTTACAACTTTCAATAGTCATAAGTATTAAAAGTCTTCTCATTGCAGCGTGTTAGTATAATATACTATTTATTATCACATGTGTACCAATATTAAATCTGAGATAACCGATAAAGCTGAATATTTATTAAAAATAATTAAATTAACCTTTGGATGATGTTGGATGATTCTTGTACTAGTTACTCTTGTCGATGATTTAGTTGTACACAACACAGAAGTATTTTTCAAATAAAATTATTATTATTATTATTATTATTAGTACAAAATATAAATATAGTAAAGTTGCTTCCTCTCGTTCATTATTCACATACACGCATTTTCCAATTGTTTTCAGGTCTAGTTGCAGACCAAACCTGAAATGAAAGAAAAGTTTTAGATTTTTAGAAAATTTTAAATTAATAAAAGTAACACATTTATTCATAATATAAGTATGATTGTTAAGCATGAATAAATTAATTACCTAAATAATCGTCCATGAGTGTGCCAATGGCAAACTGAAAGAAAGATTAATATTAATATAACTGAAAAATGAAAATTATTATTAAATTATGATGATTATTTTTTGAGATACATACGATTCCAGTAGCATCTACTCTCGTTCCGACTATTTTCAGTCTTATTTCATCGTCAGCTTGTATAACAACGTCCTCTTCTTTTGATTTGTAACAGGGAGGATTGACGTTTGGACAGAATTGCATATCGGCAGGAATCGACTAATAAAGAAGTTAAAAATGTTATTACTTTTTGAGAATTAAAAAAAATTTTTTACATTAATTAGTGAATTGGATTTTACGTACGTGGTGTGAAATGAAACACGACAAGGGACCAATTTCAGCAAACATCCCAACCTATAATAGTGAATTTTTATACAATAATTTATATCCCTAAAACTAGCATCTCCACAATCGAATTTATGTATTTCTAATATCTCATATTTTTGGGTTTTTCGAGCTCCTTTAGATAAAAAAAAATCGATTTTAATGTGAAGGTGCGCTAACTTACATTAACAAGGCAGCACCTCTAACGTTTCAAATCGTAAAATAAAAAAAAATCAATCCCACTATAATTTTTGACTTTTTTTGACTTTTGAATTCTGAAAAAAACAACTTTGCAAAAACAACACTTAGGTTCCAAAATCAACCCCAATTACAATTTTTATTGTTGTCCAAAAAAGCTTAATGGATCTGAACAATTTCTAAATATACATTACTACTTACTAATGATT
Organism: Synergus umbraculus; assembly: GCA_900474325.1. Taxonomy (NCBI): domain Eukaryota; kingdom Metazoa; phylum Arthropoda; class Insecta; order Hymenoptera; family Cynipidae; genus Synergus; species Synergus umbraculus. The sequence continues at coordinate 83,906 of UCOK01011407.1, forward strand.
TACATGTTTTCATAAATAAGTTTACCTTGTTAACCTGCGTTACAATTCCGTCGAGAACTTCTCCTTTGAATGGTCGAAAAACAATAGCTTTGTACTTCACTGGGTAAACTACGAAACCCTGACCTGGTTGAATTATACCAGCGCCTATGTTGTCGATCGTAGTAACTGCTACTACAAAACCGTATCTGTGAATAAGGTAAATTAGTAAATTAGAATGTATGATTCATAAAACGAAAATCGATCCTTATACTTTCAATTTCAAACTTCCTACAGCATTTTACAAAATTTTTCCGACAAGAAGGTATAAATATGGAAAAAATTGTATTGCAATTCCTGCAAATATAAAAATTTTTAGATAATTAGCAACAATATATGGATAAAAATTTATTTTAGTTAATCTATAGGATTTCTTTTTTTTTATTTTCTATAAGAGGAATTACAGGAGTTCCATTATTCAATTCATCAATTGATATTATTTTACATGATACATTGTATGAATAAAATTGAATCCACTCTGGTACTCATTAAATGAGCTGAATGTGCAATTTTTTTACTCGTGAAGGAAATTTTAATTTTTTTTAAATTTAAAAAACCGTAACTTTTTTATTTGTCAGTAAACTATATAAATTTTACAGAGCAATCGATTCGACTCAACACAAAGAATCTTTATTTTATGAAATTACAAAAAAAGAAAGGTAAAAAATTTAATATTTAAAAAAATTTTTGAAATATATTTATTTATTTAATAAAAAATAGTGAATAGTTTACGTTAAATTCAATATGTCATTTTAAGATGTTTTTCCCCCATAGAAATTTTTTCGTTCGATAAAAAAATATGTGTCACTCAATTCTTGATGTTCTACAACATATACAATAAGATTCAATAAAATCAGAAAGGGATACCTCGATAGGTATCCCTATCGATAGGTATATTCCACTTGAAATATATTAAAAAAAAAAACCTATTTTTGAAATCTGGATATTGGATATCACAGCTACAAAGCTTAAAACTGTAAAAAATCCTATGTAAATTTACATTGCACCAATTATTTTTAGAGGAAATTTATACGAAGATTACATACTTTAAAAATCATGGTAAAATTACACTGGTATATAATGAAAATTTAAACGATTAAACAAAATTATACTAGTTGTGTAATTTGATATTAATTTTAGGCGAAATTTACATATTTTCTACATACATTTCCCCTAGAAATCATTGATATTTTATATCCTGTTTGTTAGTTTAAATTTACGGAAAAATTTTTTGAAGTAAATTCCTTTATGAAAAAGCATTTTTTTAAGTAAAAAAAAATAGGGTGACTAGAAGTTACGGTTTTCGACAACATTTGAGAGCGTTACGCTTTTCACTTAAAATGTCCCGGTTTATGTAAAATGTAATACCTGAAGTTTGTAATTAAACTATTACTATAATAAAGTAAAAAATGTAATTTAATTTAAATGTTAACATACTTTCCAGTACAGGTCCCTTCAACTTCTGTATAAAGTTTCTGTTTTACTGTGTCCAATAATTGTGGGCCAAAATATCGAGGATGTAACAGAATTTCATGCTCCAAAGATATCTAGAAAAATAGGTTAGGATTGTTGAGTGGACATATATTTTGAATATAATATACCTGAGATACAAGACGAAAATGTAACTAATATATACTTACATGATAAAACATATTACTGATTATATTTTAACACAGAAAATTAAACTATTACGCTACTTTAACTTAATTTTTGTGTCTTGGGTGTTGAGCAAAAACAAACCGACATGCATGTATATAGAAAGGGATCCATAACCAGGGTTGTGTACGTAATATATCTTAAATAAATTAATTATGTAAACATGTCAACCCAACTCTGGTTTCCATTTGAATCAGGGTTGGGTAGACATGCGGGACGCTGTAGGAAAGCGCGTGCTAATGCGTCAGAGGGAGAAGTTGCAAAGGGGTGTATGTTTGTCCCTTTCTCGCCAAAGCTAATTGGTTGAGCTCCACCAAGCTCCACCCACTGAAAATGCTCTCAACCAATTAGCTTTGGCGAGAAAGGGACAAACATACACTCCTTTGCAACTTCTCTCTCTGATGCATTAGCACGCGCTTTCCTACAGTGTCCCGCAGTCCATTTCTATATGTCGATGATATGACCTCTCTACTGTACAGTAATGTTCATTAAAGGTGCAGTCCCATGTCGGCAGAAACTCGGGTGACGTCCCATGGATCCGGAATGCGTTGCGTTTTTGCGCAAAACAATGAGAGTGAGAGAAATAGTAGTATCAGGGCATCTCTCTCACTCCAGTGGTTTGCGCAAAAACGCAACGCATTCCGGATCGATGAGATGTCATCCTCATAAATGACAGAGATAGGTAAATCTGTTTATCTCTTTCACTCTCATGAGTTTCTGCTTTACGCTATAACGTTTGGTCACACAATAAGTAAATCACTGTACTGGCGGGGAGACACAAACACTCGGAATTTTTTTGTTTCAACTTAATTTTATTCTACATTTCTTTCGATGTATGAAAAATAGTATGTATACGTGACATGGGGAGAGAAGACAATTTCACACTCGTGAAATTGTCGCCTTTCGCCCCTTGTCACGCAATATACTATTAGTTATTATACAGAAAATCCTCACGTTTTTTAAGTTTATTTAATACAAATTATCAGAAGTAAAATAGATTTAAAGTTCCCACACATGTAAATGGTTTTTTTTTGTCATTAAATTTTCTGTGTTTATATTACAAATGTCATGTTTCAATATAACTAAATTTTCGAATATTCATGGAATGCTTGTGAAAGCAAAGGTCTAAGTCTTTCAAAAAGCAAAGAATGTTTTTCGCCGTGTGTTATTAACAAAATGGAATTTGCGCTTTTTAACGATTCGAGTGCTTCTTTAATTTTTCCTAAATGCAACTGTATCTTCCCCAACATTAGGTATAACAGGCCCGTTAAAGGATGCACAAAGTCGTAATAATGCCTGAAAAAAAGAAACAAAAATTGTCAGAAAAGTGTTAGAAAATATTTTTATACATTTATTCTAGTCTATTGATCAGATAAGTACTTACAAATAACCAGGAATCAGTTGCAGGGCATAAAATTCGGCATCTTCCCAATATTCTAACGATAAAGCAGAATCAAATGCCGATTCTATAGTACGAACATGTTGCAAATTAAGTGGATGAAAAACTCCTTTTTGTTTTTTTAGACACATTTTACTTATATCAAGATCTGCGTTGGTTAAGGCCACTTTTCATAAGTTTTGAAACTTTTTTTAGAAAATCTGTTTGGTCACACAATAAGTAAATCACTGTACTGGCACGTACACGGAAAAAACTGTTATGATGGTAAAAAACACCACTGAAATAGTAAAATATAGTACAAAATTACAATTTGTAGCAACCAAAAATTATTATTATTCTTATTATTATTATTTAAATTATTTATGTAGTAAGCACAAATTAGCAGTTTTACCATATTTTAAAACCATAAAGTTTTTTCCGTGTATTAATCTTATATTAATATATCTATTAATACATTAAAAGGATACAAGCCATGGTCTTCATGCTTTGCAAGCTTTGTGCCGTAAAATTTCTTGCGTCCTCAAATTGGTCTCGAAATTCTTGAAAGATTTCTCCATCGCAGTGTATGCAAGTTCTATTATTGATATTGCAAGGCTTTGCACAAGATTTTTCAGGACACACTGCTGCTTCTACAAGTGGTTCGGGCTCCTTACATTTTTCGCAATCGCATAGAAAATAATACGTGCTGAGTAATTCTGCTTGCCTCATATTCTTGGAATTCATCAAATCGATGTATGATATTCTTAACTTTTAGGAAAATATTTATTTGCAAAATATTAGTTGTCTTTTGAATAATTTAACAATTATCCCTGTTGCAGTAAAAAGATAGAAATCCTATCCCCTTATATCATTTTTAAAAATTTCTATTTTCACGGATTTCAAAGTCCGTTTATCCAACGCCCTTAAAATGAGATAGACTGATGGATAGAAAGATAGATATTACCGGACACGGAGATACAGTAGTAGATAGAAAGATATAGCGCTTTGGGCATGCAAATCGGCTAGTTGAAAGAGATAGAATTTTTCTATCTCTTTTTTTCCGCAAATTTCTATCTCTTTCTATCTTTTTACCTCCAGCAGGGATTCATTTCATTTTACTTTACCTTGTTCCAATCGAAACGAGGAACGTCTTCAAGAGTTCTGATAATAATTTTCGTGCCTTCAAAAACCGCAAGTGCGTTAGGACGACAACTATGGTCAATTATAGAAGGTGCTAAATAAATTCCAACTCCAATGCTATTCATGTCGTGATCTAGGATATTAAAAGAATTGACACATATCCTTCCGTAGATGCCCAACAACTCTACTGGACTAGGAAGCTCTGATTTTCCCATAAATTCGAATAAAACTCCACAAAGGGAAGTAAAGTGTTCCATTCGTTTTTCGTCTTCTTTTAAATCCGAATAATCTAAGAAAAAATCAAACCATATTTATTGAAACAAACTTGGGAAATTGAAGTATTAGGATATTAATTTTATTGAAAAGCAAACTTACGAGACATTAAATCTTTAAATTTTCTGTAATTATTTTCGGTGTAATATCCTCGTTCTTCTCCTCCGCCTTGGTTTAATTTTATAATTATTCTTGCCATTAAACGAGCAGCATCTGGTATAACTCGAGGGGCAATTCTGTTCAAATTAATACATTCCATCTTATGAACATTCCACGCATCTCGTTGACAATCTTGATTGCAGTAGTACACGTATCGACAACCAGAGCATTTTAGCAGTTTTCCACTTTGAATAAAATCCAAAAATCGAAAATTTTAGTATCAAAATAATATACAGGACCAATACAATTTTCGTTAATATTTATTCCTTGTAGAGCGAATTCATTCCAAATAATTATGTATAAAAATATGACACTTAAAATATATTTTTAAATTTTAAACAAATAATATTATAATACATAAATCATTCATTAATTATACTTATAAATTTATATTTATTATGAATATAAAAATCTCGACATGTTTAAGTCGAATCGTCTGCAGATAAAACAACTTTTTTTAGAGGAAAAATTTTGCTTGTTTACATTGATGTAAGGGAAATAAAGATTCCCTGTATCCAGACGAATCGATTGACCTATAAGATTAATGCATTAAATTGAAAAATAAGAAAGTTATGCTTTATTGTAATTTTCGAAAATTAATTTTTCAACTATAACTTCGAAACGAATTCATTTCTATTTCCATATATAGCGATAATATTTTGAGTTTATTTAATTCCTTCTAATCCGTTTACAGAATATGTGTAATAAACTGTTTTAAGGGCATGGACCCTTAAACTAAAAATTCCAATCTACATTTTACTCAACGAAAATTATAGATAAATATTTTTTGCTTTGTAGCGGGAATATTTTTTTAAATAAAAGACTACATACAGAGCGACAAAATATTTAACTTCAAGACTTTTTGCACAAAACAAAGAATTCAAATTCTAATTTCAAAATTGAATATTTTCATTTTACTTAAAGAATATTTTCTGCCCTCCGGCCAGAAAGCGTCAACTTTCCGGCCGCTGCACTAAACGAAGTTGCCGCTATGTAACATACTATTGAATTAGATATTTTATCGCTCTGTACGCATAATTCTTTTCTCCTTGATGAATTTTTAACAGAAGGAGAAATCACGTATTGATAGGAATACAAATTCTCAATTATTTTAAATTCAACACTTATTATAGGAGACATGATAATATTTATTCACTAAACAAAAAGTAAAGTCTAACCTCAAATTATTTTGAATTGACAAACTTCACAAGCTTGATAATAAACAAATGTAAAAAAATGCGAATCAAATAATTAAAGAATTAGAAAACGAAAGAAAAATATAGGGAAATGTATATGTACCTTTGAAGTAAACAACTGTCACATCTGTTAGTTATATGTTTTGAGCTCAAAACGTAAACAAACGGTTTGACAGTTAAAATAACAGATCCCTTTTTAATTATTTCTGCGTCTTTATTCATTTTAAAAGAGATTACAACATAATATTTACTATGGCTTTATTTTTAATGAATTAATATTTATTGTCTGTTAGATCAATCAGAGGATTGCGTACATATATGTATGTTTGTAATTATATGTATGTTTTATATCATATTCATAGAGATCTGAATAGAGGTGAAAAGGATAGGTTCTCCTATTAGCAGGGTTGTGCAGTGACGCGTCACTCAAAGTTTTTTTACGTATTATACATGATGTAACAATGGAGTACGCATTTTGTACATAAATGGAAATGGCGCTGAGTTTTCAGAAATTTAGGGTGTTGTCCTAGGTGCCGTCGTCCCATGTCGGCAGAAAACGTCGGTGTAAAGCGTCGTAAAGCAGAAACTCATGAGAATGGCAGAAATAGCCAGATCTGTTTATCTCTTTCACTCTCATGAGTTTCTGCTTTACGCCGACATTTTCTGCCGACATGGGACTGCACCACAATGGTGCTGTCCGATGGATCCGGAATGCATTGTGTTTTTGCGCAAAACCGTGAAAGTGAGAGAGATAGTCTTATTAGTGTCTCTCTCACTCTCATGGTTTTGCGCAAAAACGCAACGCATTCCAGATCCAAGGGACGCCACCCTGAGAGTGAGAGAGATATTAGTATTAGTGTGTCTCTCTTATTTCAATTTATAATTTCAAAATAAAATTTCCAAGTTATGATAAAATAGACATTTTTCATCTAATTTCAGTCAAAAGGAGAAAATATTTTGAAATAAGAAAATTAAATGTTAATTTGGTAGAAAGTTGGAAATAGGTACTCACTTATTGAAACAATAATCGCATCTATCAACATGAAACACAGATCTTAAAATGTAGGAAAAGGGTTGTGCTTTCAAAAGGATTGTTCCTTTACTCACACTGTGCTTATATCCGTTTTTTACTATCATGGCAATTTGAGTTATGTACACTGTTTCCTTTTCTCAAATCTTTTGAAAGGTACGAATCTTTCGCATGTATTCGACCCTCGTAAAATAAGTCGTCCGTGACAGAAGTTTGCTATTTTTAGACTGCAAATTAATTTCGGACGTTAGCATCAGGTATTATTAGAGATCGAGTTTTAGAAGTGGGAGTCCTTAAATCCAGATAGCTCTTTTCTATAAAAAAAATTTCGCAAACTTCAATTTTAAAACAAAACTCAATGTTTTTGCATTAATGCGACTTCGCATCAGAGAATGTATTGTAAAATTTGAGCCTCCCATTTTTTATCAATGTTCGCGAATTGATCGATTGGATTGGCCTTTAATTGGTATATATATACCAAAAGCCAATCCAATCAAGGTCAAGTTCGTTAGCTCACCATTGAGGATAACATTTTTAGCACTGAAAATTTTTTAAATAAATCACTTTTTTTTAATGTAAAAATTTTATGTATGGATGTTCGTAGTACTCAAAAAGTTGAACAATTATTTTTACGACTTTTCGATAAAACAAAAATTTTCAGACTTATAACAATTCGAAAATTAAAATTTGAAGCCAAATAACGCACGATATGAAAAAAGCCAAGAGATGAAAAGTGTTGCTTTTTGAATGTCCTACAGGATTGGCATAACGACTTTTTGAATCTTCTTGAAAAATCGAAAATTAAGATTTTGTGTGAAATAACACGAGATATAAGAAACATAATTATTGAAACAGATCTACAAATATTCCCTTGATAATTTTTTGATAGGATATGTAGTTTTTGTTTTAATTGTTAAAAATATTGTTAAACAGAGCCGAGTACAAAGTTCGAAGTCTGCTCAAAGTTTGAATGAAATTTAAATTAAATATCGAGCATGAGTATTGAGTAATTAAAATAAAAGTATAGTGCAGCGATAAAAGTTTTTAAGCAAGGATGTGCCCACGAAGCAGATTTTTTAGAATCGTTTCAAGTCCTATTTTAAAGATAGATGTCCAAAAAATGAGTAGTCATGATTTAAAGTTGGAATTGGATATTTATTTACAGTCACTTCAGTAATAGTTATTGATAAAATTGAAATTAATTGCAGATATCATTTAAAAATAACGAGTGACAAAATTTAGAGTTACCACACATGGAAGAATACAATCGCTCCAAACCCATATTCATAGAAAAAGACATTTAAAAAATGATGGAACTTACATCCTATAAAAAAATAACAAGTTCAGGGTATGTGTTACTTATTTATCATATGAGCACATTTAGATAACCCGGGTTTTTTTCTATAAATTTTACCTTTTCAAAAAAATTAAAATTGTAGAAAAAAAACCCGGGTTATTTAAATTTACTCATATGGTAATTAACACATGTCCTTAAGACGCACAAGGAATTAAAAACACCGAAAAAATATATATTTTGCAATAAATGTACTGCCATATGTACAATGCAATTACTCGTCGTATAAATTAAGTCTTCGTATGTCGCTTTGTATACAATGTCTTAAAACGCTGTTCTTTAAGGCATTTTTGTTGATTCTCATAAATTCTTGTTTCTTGACATAAGTAATTCAACTTAACGTAGTCCTTAAAGATACTACGTACCAACGATTCTGCGGACATATAGTCCATGCATTCTCGTCACTGAAATAACCTAATTTACTCATGCACAGCATTTCGTTCGTTCGGGCCTTTCACTGAGAAGTTCTGTCACGGCAAACATTTTTAATGCTGAGATGAGTTTGTGAACTAAGCAATGGAGACTTCTTGATTTAAGTTGATGAAGATTCAATGAAAGATGGAACACAGCTCTCACTGCTTTAGTATTTCTTTTTATGCTCATCCATAGAGACACCTCCTGGCCCTAATGAAACTATCATCAGCAAACCTCCTACCACTGACAGAGTCTGAAAAGAAATTTTATTATACAATAAAGTCATTATTTCAATGATTTACAATCTTCGATTTTAAATAGATGCTAAATTCCCATAATGGAAGTCATCACAGCACATTTTGGAACTCCCTGAACCAGAAAAACATGTTTTTACGAATGTGTCTGTCTGTAGATTTTAGTTTGTTAGCACGATAACTTTCGAAAGAATTGAATTGACCGATTGTAAAGATCAAGTTCGTTAGTAAGCCCTTCTGGTTGAAAATTCAAAAAGTTGGATCATTTAGAAAATTTTTGAAATCACTTTTCTTTTTTTATTTTAAAAATTCTATGCACTTATGTTCATAGTACTCAAAAAGTCGAATAATTTATATATAAATAAACCTTCGTCTTCATGATACGAAGGTTTATTGACTCTTATTAGCCCTGTGATGACTGTTAAATTAAACATAATAAATTCGAACATTCAGAGAAAGAATTATTATTATTTTACCTGGAAGAAGTCGTATTTGAGGAAGTCTCTCAACGGTTTATAATCGGGAATTGTCCACCAAGCGTTGTGGTAGAAGTTGAGAGATGAGAGAAGAAGGACGAGAAGCAAAGCACTAAGCTTCGTCTTGTATCCAATACAGACTAACAACATCAAAACGCTTCCCATTATATCGAGGAGAATTTGCAGGAAACTGACCTCGAAGCGGATTAAAGTTATGAACATAAAGGCCAAGAGAATCCTTCCAGCGAGTTGCAGAATATTCCTGGGTCTGTTTTCGCCTAGACTTGGAACTCCCGCGAAGAGAGATCTACTATCACTTCTAGCTTCTGCTAAAACTAGAGCGAGAGCTCCGATGAGAGCAAGGTTCCTAAATAGGAAGTGCAAGTCCCAGAGGATGCTGTAGGCAAATGTTTGAAGGACGACGATGAATAATAGAATGCCGCAGGCGATGCTGACTTTAAATCTCCCAATTACCATCACACATCCTCCTAATTGACCAAGTAAATTTATTAGCACGAATAACGTGGCTAGGAAAGTCCCACAACCCCAGGACATATCCATATATTGTTTCTGTTCGCTCCATTGGAACCACATTCGTAAACCATCTTCTAAAAAGGTTGCTATCAGGCAAAGTCGTGCCATCGTTGGTAATATGTACTTCCCATTGCGAATCACCTGAAATTCAATTAATAATATATGCTTGCATTTTTTTATTTATGCAATCTTTAAAGCATATTGGAATTTATTTCTTGAAGCAAGTTTGAGCAATTAAGCATGCATTTTTCAATATTTTAAATCTTTTTTGTTTTGTGCTGTCTTTATCAGTAAAACAGTATAAGTAATTAAATTATAAGATGAAAATTTCAAAGTCTGAATGCTCAGTCCTTAAACTATAAACACAACTGAACATACACATTTTCGATATTTAAATTCAATATCTTCTAATTAAAAAAAAAGGCTTTGATTAGCTAAACTTCACAAGTTTAGTTTAATTATAAAAAAAGAAGGCCATTTCTAATTTTTCCAAGTCATAGAATAAGAATTGCAATTGCAAACTGAAATTGTGTAGAAAATTTTTTATTTCTAAGAGTTTATTTTATTTCATAAAATTTTATAACAAATATAGCAAAAGTACATATACATGTGTCGAATTAAGTAATCAAGTTCGGAGAAAAATGCAATTATAAGTTTTTTACGATATGTAAAATTAGTGAAATTGATCAATTGAATGTTCCAAAGGTTTCAAAATACTCTCACTTGTCGTTTTAAGAAAGTCTGTGAAAGTAATCTGACCATAGATTATGAATTTAATCAAAACACATATATTATCTCAACTTTCAATATTCAAATTAACTACACCAAATCATTTTTCTCAGTACTATACATTAAAAGAAAACCTGCTTTATTCCTTTCTTACCTAATTAATGTCATTAGGCCAAATAAAAGTGGGCCATCAAGATTCAATATTGAAACGACGAATGATCCATTCATGTCATGCTCCAAAAAATTAATTTCTTTAATAATCCTTACAGTATCTCTCCAAAGTAACAATTAACATTATAAAACTAATGAATTTCCCAAAATGAGCAAAATTTCTGTTATTCTTTTTAATTTTTGCACCATATTACATATTATGATATACTACGTGTATTATGGTGTAGCACATTTAACTTGATTTAAACACTTGTAACCTGCTTATCGCACAGAGAAAAATAGACAAATAGTAGAGAATTTATTGGATAGTTAAACGGATTGTAATATAAATTCACTAATAATGAATACTTTAAGCGTAAAGCACATAAATATGTAGTGGAATCAGTTTAACAGGTTAAGATGACGTTGACAGTAAAAATTCTTGTTCCTCAATCTGTAGAATCACAAGAGTTTTCCCTGGTAAAATTTTCACCTGGCGTTCTCTGGAGAGTCATGAGCTTTAAGAATGATTATTCCGAAAGAAATATTTGTATTTATTACCTGATCCGCAATATCCTCCGCTTTAGAAAGTAACTCCTGCTGGTGGATCACCATCGTGCTTTATTTGAAAAAACCAAAAGTACCCATGCACTAATACACACTCATGTGTCACCTCCGGTACGTTCTAGTCGTTACAGATACAGGCAGACATCCAAGTGCGCGATTTTTCATAATTTCGATGTGGAGATGTGGAATATACGTACTTCCGGCCCAGGTACGCGTATAAATATTTAGAAAGTTATAGTCACTATAGAGAAAGAGAGAAAGCTGATGCTACCAGTTTCAGTTTTTCAAATAAGATTAAATTCAAACTTTATTTTTTCTTTCCTTTGTTTATTTATATATTTATTTTTATCAGTCGTCAATTGTCTTCTGTAGTGCATATATGTGTATATATGTACAGTCAGGTTGGCAGGTACAGCCAATGAAGAATTAAGAAGAAAAAAGAAAAGAAATTTGGTTGTTATTGGGAACTGGTAATGGAAACCAGGGTTGGGTTGACATGTTTACACCTTTAAAGAAAATGCTCTTTTTCTCATTCTTCCACGTCACTATCCCATACGTTTGTCTCAATCGCACATTTTTCACACATTTTCCCAAAAAAATATGCGAATGAGACAAATTTATGGGATAGTCACATGGTAGAGTGAGAAGAAGAACATTTTCCTAAAATATGTAAATGCAGCTTGTGGGGCTGTTCCATGGCAGCAGAAAATGCAAAGCAGAAAGCAGAATGTCATAAGAGTGAAAGAGAGAGTGACTCTATTTGTCTCTTTCACTCTTACGATTTTCTGCCTCTGTTTTGCGTTTTCTGCTGCCATAAGCTTCGGATTGAAATTCAATCTGAATCATTCCAGAATTTATATTCGAACCAAACAGTTCGAATCAATAGCAATCCGAATAAATCCAAACTTTCAATCTGAATGAATCCGGTCAATCAGAACGAATCAATTCAATTTTGATTGGATTGACCGGATTTATTCGGATTGGCGGATTCATTTCGATTGATTTTGAATGGGCTTCGGATTAATTAATTCAGATTAGTTCGGAATGAAACTATTTGGTTCAGATACAAATGATTCGGATTGAATTTCAATCCGAAACTTTCGTTATTACCAAGTGGGAAATTAGAACGCGCCATTTGGAAACATATACAACATGGGTTTTAAAATTCTCAAAATTAAAAAAAAAAAAAAAAAAAGTAAATACAAAATAAAAGTCAAACTTTTGTATAATTCACTGTTTATATTATACACTGCAACTAAACTACAAAATTGAATTTTACAAAAATAATTTTATTGTAAAAAAACCATTTATTATTTACTTTCGAATCACAGACATTGTTTATTGTAGTGTTTAGTAAATTAAATTTCATTTTTCATAAGAAATGTCTTTGGTAAAATTAGATTTGGCATTTAGTAAAAATGTAATGAAATATAGCTGATTTTGTTTATCCTTAATTTTAATAAATATCATTTCAGAATAAATTATATATAGTCCCAACACGAATAAGTGAACTGACTTTCCTTACGAAAAAGTATTATTATAGGAATATCAGTTAAGCCCTATATGTAATGATTTTCCTATATTTTTTCGCAATTATAGGAAAATTATTTATATTAAATAATTATATCGAGGTTTCCCTGTATATAAGTCATCTGATATACATATAAATTCTATAGTTGTATTTAATATTTTAAACGATAAACTTTGTAATAAATTTATCTTTTAAAATAGAATTTTAGTTTCAAATCGTTCAATATTTTAAAACCGTGTTGAATTTTCTGAAAAATTTAAAAGTTTTTAGAATATTTATTTTATTATCCGAAAAAAAGTGGTCAATTAACTCAATTAATTCTTTCGAGATATATTGCCAAAATTTTGATATTACACAGCACACACATTTAGACCTAGAGACAGATAAACGCTCAGAAAAAATAATATAATATTATATTATTTGAGGACCCTCGATTATGTCGAAACGTTAAAATAATCTATTAGAAATTTGGACAATTACCTAATGTTAATTTTCTCTGAAGGTAGAATTTTTTTTGGATAACTAGCGCGTATAATTCAATCAAAAATGTATCGGATTTAATTAATAATAATAGTTACACCCTTTATTGATAAAAAATACAGTACCGAGATCGGCCTTTGGATTTCAGACACGATTGCTATCGCGATTGTGGATACGCTTCAATATTTCCCTATTAAAAAATGGAATATTTATCTATCCAGTAAATTTAATTATTAAAATTTTTTTTCAGTCTTTCAATTCTTTATCCACTCTTTAAATACATATACAATAAAATTTTCTTTTTCATTTGTTTTTAAGTCGCTACAAAATCAAATTAATCATTAATTAAAAAGGTCGATTTTCTCTTTCTCGCAATTCGTACAAAATTTGTGCAGAAATTAAATGTAGCAACGATCCTAGAGAATGATTTTGAAAGTTGTACAAAATATTTTTAAAAATGAAAACGATTTAAAAACTTCAATCCCTCACAATATTGTAATTAAAGATCGATGACAAAATTTTTTGATATTTAATCATGCAACTTATGATAAAAAAGTAATCGGGCTACATAAATTTAAGTATTTCATCGCATTTGTAATAGAAAATATTAAAAATACACATATTTTTGTATCACAGCTGAGCAATAATATTAACGATTGACTATTTCTCATATAATATTAATACATCAATTTCTTTTATCACAGTTCGTTGTGCATTTTGATTCTAATATTATAATCACAAAACTTGGTTTGTTATTGATCGGGTGAAAAAGTTCATTTAATTTTAAATTAAACAAAATAGAAATTTTATGAAATTAAAAAACGTAACTGATAATGATGAAATTGTTAAGAAATCCTTGAAGAAACTTTTTCACCAGTCTCCTTTGCTAGTAATTAAAAAAAATTATTATTTCTGCTAATTACTTTTCAAAACATATAATATGTATGAAATATTATAAAACGCGACATACTGTCGATTGACTTACAAATTTTTCAAGTATTTGCAAAAATTTCATTTCACCATCTTACTCTGTTGTAACAATTAATTAAATTGTTCTTCATATTTCTTTTATACATAAATTGTCGTACCGCTTAAAAAAAGAAAAACAAACAAAAGCAAACTTTTAAATAAATGTTAACATTGATTTAATTGATATTTCAGACAATCTCGAAGATCAAGAAAATCATTCGATAATTAAAGTGTGTTGTTTTAACTACTGTATTCAATATTTGATCTTACATTTATTAATTTACCTTTTTTATAATATATATTGCTTACGTCTTCTATTTACAAGTGCCTTTAACGCTGAGTTGTTTTTTTTTACAAACAAGGCATTTTAAAATCCTGTATTTTATCATTTGAAAATTTTTCAGTTCTTCGTTTATTAAAGCAAAAAATAGTTAAATTTAAAATACTATAAATTATAATAAGTGGCACAGAGTCGAAAGTTTTTTCAAGTCAAATATTTCCTAAATGATAAATATAATTGAATATATAATCAAATTACAGTCTTTCAGTTGCAATATAAAATCATTAGCTTTATAAAAATGTAAGAGAGCAGATGGTATGATAATTTCTAACTTTTCGGAAAAATCATTTCCATACATCATACCACAAATAAAACCTTTATTCAAAACTGATTACTAATCTGCCTCTTATATTTTCATTGAAACTAATTAATCGTACGATATATCAAATAGTTACTATCAGATATTATTTCATAATGAAGAAAATGAATATTTATCCACAATTTTGTAAAACTCTATCATTTTTCTATGGCTGAGAGCTTCATATTTTTGGAGTTATAAGTAGATATGATATTTATCTTTAGAGTGTACAGAAACTACAAATAACATGATACCCCATTTTATATTGTATCATTCAAACATTTCATGCACAATAAATTGTACTAGTGATTCTCATAAAAATATCATACAACACTCACGTGATAGTAAAATAGAAAACAGTCACACGTATAAAATTATAAAATTAAAACGCATCAGTGCAAGTCACACGAAATATATTAATTCAGGTACTCGAAAAATACAAATATCAATTGACAATATACAAATGTGGTATCATACCTCACTGAGAATAAATTCACACTTACTAAGTAAAATTGGTAATCAAGAATAGCTGCAAAACATATTACACTTACCCTGTAAGCCGCTTTTACGCCCAGGACAAGTAACATTTGTCGCAGCAGCATTAGTACCGAGTAAAAAAAATTCATTTAAATTAACAAAAGTTGCCAAAGTATGCGATACTGGCAAATATTAAAATCATAAAGTCTCGGCCTTACAAGTAGTCCATCGCAGAATTTCGCCCCTTGAAATTCATTTGTATGTTATATATATATATATATACAAGAAATGGTGTAAAAATATTTAAAAAATGGATTTTTTAAAATTACAGTCATTCGTAATTCGATTTGGTTTTCAATTTTTTCGCTGCTTCGTTTTTTCCTAAAAATCAGCACTTCTACCAATTTCAATAAAACTATCGAGTTTTACGAATTACGCATCGCCTGCTTCCATTCTCGTTTTGTAATACAAAGTTTAAAAAATAAAAAACCACCATTAATACTAATTTTGATTTTCAAATGAATCGATAAATCACCTAAGATTTTCTGAATGTGTTGAGTAAGTTTGAAAAAAATAAGACAGATTTTATACTAATTTTAATAAAAACAAAAAAAACGTTTGTTTAGATTTTTGGATAAAGCCATATTTATGAAAAATTTAAGTGATTTATGCATTTCTTCAATTGAATTTCCTTTTCGGAATATAAACAAGTTTGATATATTATATAAAATTATTTTTAATACTGTTTTGGGATTTAAATATTATTTTGTTGAAAGTACTGAAGACAATATTTTAAATAAAATTCATTTGATATTTAAAAATAGGAAATTCATGTAAATTTAGTTTTTCCTCAATTTGACAATTTATCTAATGTTTTCAATACTTTTACAATTAGGATTAAAATTCGGACAAACAGTCCACTATTCTCAAAAAAAAAAAAACAAAAAAAAACTAATATAACGAATTCTAAATAAATTGTGAGTATCGTGCATTATTCAATATTCGAGTTTGCCAATTAAAAATTCGTTTCAGAAACTCATGACGCTTCTCATCGAATTGAGCGATTCTTAAAATAAATTAATTTTGCAATTAAAATAAATACAGTGACTAGTATCTAAAGATTCGCGAAAAAATAAAATTAAGTAAATCATAACAGAAATTTAGAAATCGATTCGCCTTTTCTCATTATGTTACCCATAGTCGAATTGTCGATTTGTTACTTGACTCTTTTTCTAGATAATCATTTGTAAAATTTATATTGAAACAATTTGACAATAAGACTATTGATGACTTTTCTTGCTTAGTTTTAATAGCATGCACATGTTGATAAAATAATCTTTTTAAAACGGGAAACAGTTCTAATCGTTTCGAATTTTGAAGCTGAACAAAAAAACTTTTATAAAACCTAAGAAATATTTTGTACTTAAGGGTTAAGGTGTCTTACGGGTTAAAATGAAAATTTACTAAACATGAAACTTGCACAATATTTCAGTCTACCGAGGAAAAAATGAGCGATTGAATGTTATTCTTAGAAGCTGCTGATTCAGAATCTTTAATCGCTTTTTTTCCTGAGTACTTATTAGTCCAACTAAAAATCGTTTTTTTCTAAAGGTGAAAAAACTTGACCACAAAGTGAATTGTGAGAAGAAAACAAATTGTGATAAATTCGAGGAATGATCTAGAATGGTTCTAAGAATTACAAGAAATAAAAAAATCTTGTTCTCGCGTAAATCTTAAGTCTAAGGAAAGTTAGCCTCACGAAATTTTGCGCAAGTGTTGCCAACTCTTTCAAACAGAATTTAAATTAAAATAAAAAATTCTACAATATGAAGAAAATTAAAGCGGAACATAGAACAAAATGCAATCACTTTTTCCTAAGTTCAGTTTACAATATTCATATTCGAGTTAGCAACACTAACTGTACACAGTACAGTTACAATTTCTTAAAAGAAAGTTTTTAAAGCTCTTTATCACTTTTCTCTCTGACGTGAGTTGAAAAACAAAATTGAAGAACGATTTGGGAATAATTTATCGAATTTTCTAGAACTAAATTACATTTTTCGTCAGAAAAATGGTAAAGATCCCTAAATGACTTTCGTCCTGTAAAAAATCGTTAACAATGGTATTTACAGGAAAGCGAGGAACGAAGGATTTTCGTCCCATGCAGATAATCGAAGAACAATTTTTGCTTTGGAAGAGCAAAATAACAATGCAGGATTTGTGTGTACAGATGAATAAAACTGAAGACACGTTTGGCATATATATTTTTAAAGCGAATATATGTATTATAGTAAGATACAATCTTGCAACGTCGTGAAGATAGAAGAGTGTTGAATTTGAGAGGCGTCTTCGTTCTTGAAATCCTGTTGTCTGGAAATTTCTTCGCCACAGACGGCACCACTATCGAATAATAAGTTTTCTCTACTTTCAAAGTCTTCTTTAAACTAAAACATAGATCCCTTAACTACAATGCCGTTACATAATATGTATACGTGTGAATTACTGAAGTGTAATATTTTTGTTGTGTATCTCTGGGTGGCTGTGTGTGTGTATGTATGTCACACGACAGGAAAAAAACACTGAATCTTGAAAGAATTGAAGATAATGCGCTGCGATAAAGTTCTTTCGTTGATTCTTCACTCCCTTCTAAAAAGCCATTGAGAAAAATTAGAAACTAGCTCTGAGAAAATCTTGTACAATGAGAATCCACATGTTTTTGCACCCAAAGAAGACAAAAACTGATAACAGTTTTTCCTTTTCGTATTCTACATGTTGAACTGGAAATGGTGAATTCAATGTCTGGAGCGATGAGATGAATCTGCTCTTTCATCGCGACGATCACGTTCCCGTTCTCTTTCACGCTCTCGTTCGGGTTCTCTTTCTCGCTCAGCTGGTGGTCTTCGACTCGTTTCTCGTTCACGTTCCCTTTCTCGATCTCGTTCTCTGTAGCGATCGTCATAATACCTACACAATATATATTATTATCTGAATTTTCTTCTACGATTAAACCAAAATTTATGGGTCGTTGCCAAAAAATTAAGAATTCTCAAGTATTAGACGAAAAATTTTAGCGAAGAAGTTCGAGACTTAATGCATAATAATATTTAACAACAAAATCCGAAATATTTTTACATCATTGTCAGATCAACGTAATAAAATTGCTATTCTAGATTAATTAACATTAAAAAAAAGGTGACAAGGTAAAAGGTTTTTTTTTTGATAAAAATAGGTGAGAAATAGATGACAAAATTGAAACAAACTAAAGAAATCAATAGAACTTTATGCAAATCAAGGCCGAATCAGTAAAATTCAATAAAATTTAAGGAAAATTTAAAATAATTCAAGATGAAATACAGATAATTTAAAGCAATTCGAATTCATAAATTTTTTAGACATTTTTAATGCTTTTAAAGAATTTTAAGAAATTCATTCTTCATTCAAAAGTTTTATAGAAAGATCATAAAAGGTTTTATAAAAGGTTTTATAGAAGGATCATAAAAGATTTAATATTATTCGAACAATTTCAATAGATTATAAGATATTTCAAGTAATTTTATGAATGTGAAGAGATTTAAAGAGATTTTATAATATTTTAGGACGGTTTTAATGATTTTAAAGAATTTCATGGGATTTCAAAGATTGCAAGAAGTTTAAAGTGATCTTAAGGAATTATTAGAGGTTTGCCGAGATTTACAAAGATTTGGAAAGATCATAAAAGATTTTATATTATTTTAATAAACAATTTCAATAGATTGTAAGAGATTTCTGGTAATTTTAAGAAATTCCAAAGAATTTTTAAAGATTTTAAAGAATTTTAAGAGATATTAAATGGGTCTAAAGTGTTTTAAGGGATTTTAAAAGAATTCAGAAGAGTTGAAGAATTTTGAACAAGTTTTACAGGATTTCGAATATTTCAAGAGATTTTACCTAGACGTTTTGGAAGATGAGACGGGAGCTGTCTCTGGAGGTTCTTCCTTTACTCTCGGCCTGGCTGATTGATGTGTTGTACTAATCAAAAATGGATATCTTGTTATGATAATTTTCGATTAGATGAAATAAAGTTTTAGCAAGACAAATTTCGTACTTCTATATCTAACATATGTATTTTGATCCACATAACGCTATGTTATTTTTCCCATTAAAATGAGTTAAAGAGAACGAGATAGAAATAAAATTGTATTTTTCAATTCATATTTTATGAATGAAATCTTTCATTTGAAAACTAGGGGAGATTAGAACAAAAGTAAACGATCAACTTTCAATAGGTAAGGGATATAAAAACATTTTTTACTTGGGGATTATACATTTTAAATAGTAAATACATATATACATCTTGCGAAAAAATAAAATGGTATAATACGTTAGTCTGTATGAGAAAATAATAAATGACCTTTAGTTTGATTCGGATCCCAATAATCATGATATTAACAAATTCAATTTTTTTTACTTTTCTTATTTTTAACTTGAATTCAGTTTTTCACATTTTGATTAAACTTGACTTATTCCTTTTTCTCCGAGCGATTTGTAAATGTATAAAAATAATCTTTGTGAACATCAAGCCGGTTACATTTGTAAGAAATAATCTGTGCTATAGACCTATATTATAAGATTTATGTAATTAAATATATTTACGTGATTCCCTTTGGCCGGGCGGCTGGTTTTGCCCGAGTCTCCCCTAGATTATATGTATCTTCTTTTTGACCGTTAACAACGGCACCGCTAATTATCAAACAAATTAAGGCAAATAAAGTAAACAAGTCGATGACGATTGAATATAATATAAATTTCTCGACTTTAAGAAAAAATGTACTACACGAAATGTTAATCTTGTAAACAAAGGCTCTCTTTAAAATACAATTTACTTAAATTTTGTCTTACCGTAAGATTCTTGAATTTCAAAAACTGTTACAATTAATGAATTATTAACACCTCTACACAGTTTAAGACGTTCTAATAAAAAATGTAGGGCAGATTTTATAGTTTGATAAACTTTTAGTCAGTTTGCATGAATCGAAATTATTGCATCTTTTTAAACTTACCTTTCCTCTCTGCTTCTTTCTCTGTATTCACGATCCCTTTCACGATCGCGATCCCTCTCTCTGCTGCGTGATCTTTCTCTAGGGTAAGTTTCAGTGTAATATCGTTCCCTATCACGATCTCTTTCGCGTTCGCGATCACGATCCCTATCACGATCCCTGTCTCTGTCGCGACTACGTTCTCTGTATTCTCGATCACGACTCCTGGACCGCTCACGACGTCGTCTGTGACTTCGTTCCCGATCACGGGATCTAGATCGTTCTGTAAAACGAAAAAAAGTACGTATAAGAATACGAAAAGGTAAATTCAAAAAGATTTAAATTGAGGGGGGCTCCATGTAATAAACAGTTTTAGAATAATAATTTAATAATAATAATAATAATTTATAGAATTAATTAATTATCATTAATATTTAGTAGAATTCTAGCGCAGAAGCGGTCAGAAGCGCAAGTTTCGTGTTAATTATTTTTTTTTTCATATATATGCAGGAACCAAATGTTTAATATTCTTTTCGCAGCACAATTTTAAAATACTTGTTTTTCATGTAAAAATAACATCTTAATTGTGGTTACTTAAATATCACTCAGTAAAGAGCTCGAAAACGCCATCTCTCTTATTTAAAAAGTACCCTAGGCTCCTGAGATTTTAACTGAGTACTTTTGGTGATCATATTTAGATATCGTAAAAATTTGATAGAAATGGTAATGAAAATTCTTGTAGCGATGGTACCTCCTTAAATCACTTTTACTGAAAAATTTGCCTGCCAAGCCTAAGGCCCCTTTCCTCGCGGAACGTCACATGCTTTCAAAATTCAAATTCGAAACATTTTTTAAAAGCTCCCAAGGGCCAAAAAATGAAATACACTGAAACCTAGATTTGAGTCCCCTAGATTTCTGTCCTTCTGAGAAGTTGGGCCGCTCCCAAATTTAGATGAGGGGAGGTGAGGAGTCGAGACAGGCGCCGTAAGCTTGTCAGTATCGTAGCCACAAAGTGCGCAGTACCCTAAGCTCGCGAAAAGTAACGCACCATGCGCGACTCATGCGCATTATCGTGGAACCTGCGCTGCCTGCGTTGCGAATACTGGTACATACGGCCTTGACTTACATACCTGCACGCTCCCTTAATATTTGTCCGCTGACGAACAAAAATGGGACTCAAATCTAGGTTTCAGTGTACTAGAATTATATATTAACTGGTTAATGTATGAAGCCCTTCAATTTTTGATAAGAATTGAGTTTCTGTCTTTCTTCGAAAGGTTTTTCTTTAAAAATGTATTTAAATTAATTTTACCTCTTCTCGCGGAACCATAACTTTTCGTTTCTACTCCACGAAGAGTATCTTGAAGAGAACTGATAAGGATTTTGCAACGATCGTCTGCAGCCACTTTAGACTGTTTTATCAATGATATTGCAGTGACTAAAGTTTCAATTGCACTAGCATATTCTCCAGCTGCAGCATCAGAAACTGCTCTTGCTATTGCAGATGATGAAACTGTTCGATTGCGTCCCATTATCTCTTCGAATTCTTGTTCGCTTAGTGGTGGAGCAACATCTGTCCGGTGATCAGGAGTTGGTGCACCGTATGGTGGCTGTAACAAACATATTAATTAAAAAATGTTTAAGTATTCGTTAAATTTTGCTCCTTATTGAAGTAAAAACCTTCACTATTTTCAAATTAAGATTCTTTTTATGTAAAACGTTAGAACAAAAAATTACTTGCGTTGCAGGAGGACCATAACTGTGAGGTGGTCCATGAGGAGGTCCGTGAGCCTGAGGATGAGGAGGACCGTGAGGTGGACCATGTGCAGGTCCATGAGGTGGTCCATGTATTGGTCCAGGAGGTCCTTGCTGATGAGGAGGACCTTGTTGGAAAAATGCCGGATTTACATGTGGCGCTGGACCACCTGGTGGTCCTTGGGGAGGTCCTTGTGGTGGCAATCCGTGTCCTGGTGGCATTCCTCCTGGTCCTGGCATCATTCCTAAATAAAATTAAATATAAAGATATACCTTTATACATATATATTTAACCCAACTGGTTCCCTAGCCCCTAGGTAGAACAGGCCTAACAATCGAATAAAACCTTTCGACTTGTTTAACTTTGAGTAATATTTTACATGTTATATACATTTTTAATACCCTATTTATATCTGAATATAGTCATTAATTATTGTTAGTAAGTAAATGTCGAATTCATTAATTCAATCATGCAAGCTCTAGAAAATCAACATAGAATCGCCTTTAAATAAAATACGTTGCTTTTTCAAAGAATTTATTCATACTAAGGCGAATATTTCGAGCGAAAAAAGAAAAAATATCTCATCTTGTTTTTACAAAAAATTGGCTTTTTCACTTTTCAGAAATAAAAAAAATTGATTTTCCTCTCCATGACAGGGGCACAAAAAGAACTTTCATGAGATATATTTACCAAAAAAAAACTTAAGAAGAAGAAACGTCCGAAAATGGAGAAAACTACTAGAATAAAAAAAGTATAATATCTATATCGGATTAGAAACAACAGCACTTCAAAGAAAAAACTTGCAAATTTTTTAATAAATTATGTTACAAGTTTTAGAGGTTTAAATACTCATAACTTTGTAAAAAAATGTTTCTATTGTCGGTAAAATACAAATCTAAAATTTTTTGAAAAACAACGTATTTTATCCGCAGACGATTCCATGATTTGAACCTGTCGAGCCTGCATGATTTAAAATGAATTCGGCCTAAAGTAATTCATAAAAATTTATATTCTCTACTTTATATTCCCTGAAATATTTTATAATATTTCCAGGTAATTGAAACGGCGGTCATTTTGTTCTAGAAAATAATTTGAAATCACCGAGTAATGTAAGGACTAGCGTATAAATCTTCTAAAATAAAAATTTCCCTCAATATCATGCAAAACTTAATTTGCTCTCACAATCAAACTCTTATTATAACAATATAATGCTCACCACCCATAGAACCTGGCGGAGGTCCTCTTTGTGGTGGGCCTTGGCCAGGTTGTGGGCCTTGCATATGTTGATGTTGAGGGAAACCTGGTGGTCCCTGAGGCCCAGGATGCATTCCTACATAAATCAATCGAATTTTTCACTAGTTTTTTCAAATCTGTAAGGAAGAGGTCACTCAAAAAAATCTACACCGAAGTGTATTAAAATTGAACAGAGAAGTAGTTTTATATTAATAACGCTATGTACTACACTAAGTAATGGAATCAGACAATTAGTCAGTTAATTGTAGATACGTTAAAACTTTAGTTTTTGAAATTAAAAGAAACAAAAATAAATTCTAATTCATAATTGACCGCGTAAAAAAATTCCTGTATCATTTCTAACAGCAATTTTGAGAATTGTTTTTTACGCAAAGCAGTCTATGAAGAAACTTTTTTAGTGTAATAGTAAAAAAGAATTTAAATTTATTGATATTTAAATCGAAAAAAGGATAAAAAATTTAAAAGAGATAACAAACAAACCTGGTGGTCTGTTCCACTCAGGGCCTCTAGGCGGAGCACCCCTCGGATCACCTGGAGGAGGTCCAGGATGTCCAGGTGGAACTCTAGGTGGTCCTTGCCCTGGCGGTCCTCCATGAAATTGCTAGAGAAAGGAAAATTCAATATAGTTATCAACAGCATACTTTCACTATCCAATCATGGATACTTTCCATTAGTGGAAAAAGATTTAAAGCTGTCATAGTCATCGCAATATCCATTTTTATTTAAAAAATGTGATTTATTTATTTATTTTTATTTTATTAAAATAAGTGAGAAATAATTTTGCATCAGTTTTAAAGTTTTTATTAATTTCTTCTTCATCTATCGATTCATCAGATGATATGTCATTCATTTTTTTATTTTTATTATTGTTAAAAAGAAAAAAAGAAAAATAGAAAAAAGTAGATTTTTCAATGAAATACAAAAAATTCCCAGTCCTTAATGAAATTCCTGGGTTTTCCCCCGTTCAAATAAAATTCTCGGGGTTTTCCCGGTTCGCTAGACACCCTGCAGCATTTTAAATATTTTTTTGACATTTTTTGAACATAATTCCAAAGATTTCAAGAGATTCGAATTGGAAATTACTGGAAATTATCATATAATTTATAAGATTTAACTTGATCAATAGATGAACAAATTCAAAATAAATGAAAAAGGTGAATAGATGACAATTTGTGAGAACTGTTTTCAATATAAAACTTACCATTCCCGGTGGTGGACGTTGTCCAGGTCCGGGTCCAGGCATCCCTTGTTGTGGAGGACCCCCCGGTCCATTTGGTCCTCGAGGAGGTCCAGGAGGTCCATTTGGTCTAGGTCCATTCCACGGTCCCTGCTGATAACCTGGAGGCGGTGGGCCTTGGTTTGGATGTCCGGGAAGTGGATGGTGAGATCCTGGAGCGGGTCCCATAGGAGGACCGTGCATTCGTGGAGGTCCTTGAGGTCCCTGAGGACCAGGACCTTGAGGTCCCATTCCCGGTGGAGGCATTCTTTGACCTTGTCTCGGACCACCTTGCGGTGGACCCATCATCATTCCCCTGGGTCCATGATTTTGTTGAGGATGTTGCTGATGCTGCGGATGCTGTTGATGCGGAGGCATCTGTGGTTGATGCTGATGATTATGAGGCCGCTGATTTTGATTCTGCTGGGGCGCAGGCGCTGGCCGAGTCTTACATTGAGACTCAAACTGATTTAATGCTTGTTTTGTTGGGAATGTTACTACTGGATTCTGTCCATGCAGCTCTTTCTTTGGTAGTCTGTCCATACAAAATCTCACGCTCTGTTCAGAGCCTAGAGAAATTACACAGAAGCCTTTGGACTGACCATTGGCTCTGTTCTCGAAGAATTTCACCTCAATGAAATCAGTAACGCCAATGCCCTGAATTGCGTCGGCGATGTCATGATCGCTTGTCCACTGAAAAGATTTGAAATGGATGACTGCTAGTAAATTCTTTTTATTTTAGATGATTGAAAAATCTGTTTCAGTTTAATGTTAGAATCTTAAAATGATCAAAAGAGATACCTACCCAGGTTAAATTTCCGACATAAAGTTGGTGCCGTCTTCCACCTCCACCAGAAGATGTGTTGTTTCCATGGTGGTAGGAGGAATTGCCATTAGTTTCTTCACTTGGAGAGGAGTTGTCTCTATCTCTGCTTCTATCTCTATCACTATTAGAAACACCTCCATTTCCTCCTGGAGGTGCTGCTATCACATCATCGTACAAATCGACACCGTCTCCAGCGAATTCATCCTAATTAATAAAAATATATGTTTAGGCAAATTGAAACATTCACTTTAGTTAAATTTTCAATTTATAACTGCACTAGCAAATTTCTTTTAATTTTTTAGAACTTTAATTACTGTAGTTGAATGCTTTTAATTTAAGCTTATTTAATTTCAAAAACTTCGGTAGAGTTCCGAAAACCGGAAACCTCTGATTTTTTTGGGTCACCGTATGCCAATAGAAAATTTTTGAGAAATATGCCAATGTGCTGTATAATGTAAAGTTGGCACCCCTCTTTTGTAAAAACTCAATAATTACTCTAACTAGGAAACCAACACACGTGCGCTACGCGTACGATTCAAATTTAAGGAGCAAGTTTGAATAAAAATACATGAATACGAGATTTTAGAGACATTTCTTTACATCACCTTTTTAGAGAGGAATTTAAAAAGATTTCGCAACATTTTAAGGAATTTCAGGATATTTTACGGAATTTTGAAGGAATTCATAAAATTTTAAAAGATTTTTAAGAACTCTAGAGAATTTTATTGGATTTTCAATCTTTTGGAATTTTTAGGAATTTTAAGAAGACTCGAGAGATTTTTATGATTTTAAAAATATTTTGTGAATTTGCATTAAGTTTCAGGAAATTTGAAGAGATTTTCACGAATTTTTAGTGATTTCGAAGGTTTTCGTGAAATTTGAAGAGATTTAGAAAAATCATAATTTATATTGTTCCTGGGATGTTAAATCTTGTCGTAGAATTTCAAAATTTCAAAAGGTTTCTAAGACTTTTAAAGGATATTAAAGGGATTTTAAATATTTTCATGGCATTTCCAGGAATTTTAAGAGAATTCAATAGATTTAACCCCTAAACTGCACACTTCAGAATAATTACTTAAACTGCACCATGAGTGTTTGAAACCCAGATGTTTAAACTTTTTTAACTAAGCCGGATTTCAATATTTTCTAACCAAATTTTAATGGGGTGTACAATTTTGTCTTTTTTAAATTCTCATTAGCTTTATAACGATATAATTAATTTAAGTTTGTTTAAAACTGGATTTATATGTGAAGTAATGCTTGGGATACTCTACCAACGTACTGTAATCACTAATGCACTCTCAAACAACCGCCAAGTGTCGACAATTAGCCCATTCTATCGAACTTAAGGGCATATGTTACTTACCATATGAGCAAGTTTTTAAACCCGGTTTTTTTCTACAATTTTTACATTTTCAAAAAGTCATTAAGAGATTTTTCTAATATTTTTAACATCGTTTAATTAAAGTTTCCTCAAGTGATAAATGTCTAATACAACATTCTAATCAATTGTCCGGATGTGTGTGTGTATGTCGCCATTTTTTGTCGCCCTATTAACTTATAGACAGTTGTAGATAAATTGATGAAATTTGTAGAGTATATTGGCACCACCAATATCTCAAAACGTGTCAAAAGATTTTTCAAAGTATTGAATTTTTAAATTTTTATCTAGCTTTTGAATTTTTGTAAAATTGATTTATTGACTATAACTTCTCAAATAATGAAAATTCAAAACTTATGTACAGGAAAGAAAGATTCCTTGCGTCGAAACAAATTCATTGACCTGTATGATTAATGAATTATATTTAATTTTAAGAAAATTATGATTATTTTTAATTTTGAAAACCGTTAATGCTTCCTCTATGAAGAATCAAATTTATTTGCAATATTATCATAATGAGGAAACAAAGTGCTCAAAAATGAGCAAAAAAAAATATAAAGATAGTTAAATGGCACACCAGAGATATTATTCACAGCTAGTTTAAGAGGTTATTAGGAATTTTGTAAAGTTTTAACGAATTTCGAAGGTTTTCGTGAAATTTTAAGGGATGAAGGCAAAACCAATATGTGCACGATAACTTTGATTTCCTTCATAAAATTTCAAGTCATTCAAAAGATTCAAAAGCCAATCAGGTTTGCATCGGCAATGTATGCGAGATTTTTCGATGCACTTCGTTACACCACTTTTTTAAAATAGGCTTTTGACTAACAAACGATGAAATTGGAATATCAAACACTATAAAACGACCAATAAATAATTTTATACAAAAAAAAAAGTTCGTTTTATTATACTTGAGGTGCTACCTTCACGACCATGAAATGGGTAGCGTTCCTCTAAGAGATCAAGAATAGTAAGTAAATATTTACTTGCAAAATATATACGATTGCAATCTGAAAAACGATAAAGAAAACAGGGGGGAAAATTTTCAATTTTCTCATCAGTAACTCCATTTTATTAGTACCAACCGTTGTTATTTCTATTCTGTATTTTGAGTGAGACTCCATACTATAAACTTCTGCAAATATTGCTTGACTTACGAAAAATTCAATGACTCAGTTTTGTAGGTCCAAATAAATCTAAATAAAATTATGAAAGTAAATTGTTCTTGGAAAAAACGTAATTGTCGAAAACATAAAATATAGAGCTGGCTGGATAGCTTCTATATGACTGTTATCACCCTCTTCACCATGACGCCAAAACCTCAGTTTTCCCAAATTTCGTGAACTCTGATTGCTCACCAAAAACCAAAGCCACTTGAGGATTAACGGTTATTTTCAGAAATCAAAGAATCACGAGTACAAGAAAAGACGTTGTATTACCTGTGCAAAATCTTGCTCAAGATCGTCGGCGTACAGATCAATGTCACCGTCCGCCATTTTAACCACACAGACGCTCGCTCATCACTGTTCACTCACTGCGACTGTGATTAGAACAGATACATACAGTAGATAGATAGTGCTTCCAATGCGGGCTCCGTACTCTACTGCGCATGCGTCGTATTCGCACCTAAAGTGGTTGCTTTTAAACAGCGCGCGAATAGCACCCAATCAGATGCAGAGCGCGAAGCATGCGCAGCAGAGACCCTAAAAAAAAGCCGGTTTTCATGAAAGGCGTAAAATGCATAGCGCAAAACGAACAGCCAATACACTCGAACCTCCCGAATTTCACCTCCTGGAATTTCACCGCATTCCCCTCTCGAATTTCACCGGCAGGTTTCTCATTAAGCACGTGATAAGTGTGCATGCCACGGCACTCAGCATCTGATTGGTTACTATTAGCGCGCAGTTTAAAATGCTGAAAATATGCAATACGCATGCGCAATTGGTGACATTTGAGAGCAGGAATTTGGTGAAATTCGAAAGGGTGTCCGGTTTGGATTTCGTGAAATTTGGGAGTTTCGAGTGTGACAGAAAGCCTTTTGAGAAGACGTTTTGGGACGTTTTGTGCCCACGTGGGATGTCACCAGGGTTGCACGGTTACGCGTAACTCGGACTTTTATATGTATAATACGTATTTTACGTATTATACGTAAAAAATGTACTAAATGCAAAGATATTAGTACCTAGATGCGACATAGGCCAGAAGTGGGGACGATTTTAGGTGGGGATATTTGCATTTTAGCCTATATCGAGGTGCTGCCCTCTATTTTTTCATTGTTTCCATGGAAACCGCGTCAAATCTGATATGAATTGATCGGAGCCACTGGAATAGAATCGGGCAGCTACGGTTACTGGAGGATCCTTTTTTACTTATTGAGTTCTTTAAGGGACCTCAGCATCATTTTCATTGGCCCGGAAGTTTTCAATACATATCCTAACGAAAGTTATTTGGATAATTATGTGGATCGTACCTTTCGTTTTAAACGAAAACGTATTCTTAAACGTGAAATGCTATGCTATGAAATATGATGAATACTGCAAAAGTGAATTTTTCGTCAAACCGGACGTCATCGTGGGATTCAATCTAAATCTCCACGAAAGCGAAATAGGAATCTCAGAGTGTACTTGTAAAGAAACGATCATTACTGTGCGCGAGATGGACGTTCCATTTATTTTAACAGCAGTATAAAAATAATAAAATAATAAAATAATAAATAATATAAATAATATAAATAAATAATAATAAT
>UCOK01011422.1:0-51935 GCA_900474325.1 Synergus umbraculus
GTGGAATTCTAAAAGATTTTAAGGAGCTTGTAAAAATTTTAAGTAATTTTGACATTTTCAAAAGAATTTTAAAGAATTTTAATACTCCTCATAGAATTTTAAGAAATTTTGATTATTGTGAAGTGATTTTAGGGAATTTAAAGGTTCCTAATGGAATTTTAAAGGATTTCACAAAACTTTTATAATTTATATAAAAGGTTTTGTAGAAGTTTGAAGAATTTCAATAGTTTTTCAAGAATTTTAAGTGATATTTTTTTATTTTAAGGAATTTTACAGTTTTTCCTAGAATTCTAAAGGATTTTAAGAAGCTTGTAAAAATTTTAAGTAATTTTGACATTTCCAAAGAATTTTAATACTCCTCATAGAATTTTAAGAAATTTTGATTATTTTGAAGTGATTTTAAGGAATTTAAAGGTTCCTCATGGAATTTTAAAGGATTTCACAAAATTTTTATAATTTATATAAAAGGTTTTGTAGAAATTTGAAGAATTTCAATAGTTTTTCAAGAATTTTAAGAGATTATTTTGTATTTTAAAGAATTTTACAGTTTTTCCTGGAATTCTAAAGGATTTTAAGAAGCTTGTAAAAATTGTAAGTAATTTTGACATTTTCAAAAGAATTTTAAAGAATTTTAATACTCCTCATAGAATTTTAAGAAATTTTGATTATTGTGAAATGATTTTGTGAGATTTTTTTATTTCAAGAGTTTTTTTTAGAGATTTTAATGCACTTTAGGGAATTTAAAAGAATAATTTTACGAGATTCTTATGATTTGTAAAAGATTTTTTAAAATAATTGTAAAGGATTTCAAGGACTTTTAAGAAATTTAAGGGTGTTTCTGGGAATTTCAGAAGATTTCAGTGAATTGTAAGGGTTTTCAATAAGTGAGGAAATTCAATATGTTTCCAATAATTTATATTTAATTATTATATTATTATAATATATTAATATTTAAGAATGTTTTGACAAAGAAGAGGCGCATGTATTATTATATGTGATTGTTCTAATCATTTAAATGTCGCTTTTTAGTTGTTTTTCTGTTTCATAAATTCTTATCTTTTTGGGGAATATATCTGCAAACATCATTATGGAAATGAAAATGATAAAGGGTACATCATCTCTGCCAAATTGAATCTACATTATTTATGACCATTAATAATAGAACGATATGAGTTTCTTCCTTGGGATAATCTAAATTTGTTGATAAATAAAAAGAAGAATTATAAAAAATGTAATTCAGAAGGCGGTTTGAATCGAGATGGGAATATCGATGAGGAATTGAGGATCGGGTTGATGGTATAGCTGCAGGATGGAGACGCAGAGCGAATTTATTGCACTTGCCGTGCTCGAATAAATAGATTGGACTCATCTCAGGCAAAAACAATGTCGTCCGAACCATTTCGAGTATTTTATGAACTCCTAAAGCCATCCGACAACTGGCGCCGGGCCAACCGACTCGGTTTATTATAGTTTTGTTATGACAACCAGGCGTTTCGGTAAATTAATTCCGAAACAAATGTATCTCATCTTAAGTGATTCAGGGTTGTACCTTCTAATTGAATCCGTAAACACCATAAGTTAAGTGGTATAAGTAATCGTTTGTAGATCACCTTTTCCAGGACCAATCGTGAAATTCGAAATAATATTTTCCTCCTGAAATAATTAATCACATGGCATGGATAATTAATCATCAAGAAAAGCTTTATGGTTCTATAGATCTGTAGAAAGTGGTATATATATGATAGAGTGTTGTGGCTAACTGCCAAGATCGTTTAGAAGTGATTAAGGAGACAGTTCTTGGGCCTTGTTTATTTTTACTAGCAATAACTTAACTTTACATCACATTATTGACTTGATTGACGCATATTATTTACATATTATACATATTCTTCCTTCCCACCGTTATTTCAAGTCCAAGCGACGACCATTAGTGCGCTCTCGCAGCTTTTCCCTCTGATGCAGGGACTTACGAAAAATCGTACGCATTAAGCAAACTGAGACGGTACCAAATTATACTCCCTTGGGACACAAGGAATTCTCCTTTCTTATGCTATTATCTTCTTATTTTTCGACCTCAGACCGAGAGCACGGTTTTAAAAATATTTTAGGTCTAATATTAGCCAGAGAGAACAGCATCATTTGATACAAAACGTGATTAACGTGTCAAACCTTTCAGATTAATATTAGAGTCTTATAGTAACAGGGTGTCTACTGTGTCTACTACCGGGAAAAACCGGGAAAACCAGGAATACGCCTGGAATTTTATTTTAATCCTGGAATTTTTTTCAAGAACCTACTTTTATAAACTATTTTTGTTTTCTGTCATAGCAAATAATGTCTACCAAAGAAATAAGTTAATACACTTCAGTTATTGTTTCATATTTTATAATTTGATTGAGTAACTTAGTTGCTCAAAATTAAGTCTGATTAGTAGTTGAGTAAATACTTGCAGTATTACACATATAACTTTTATAATTTATTTAACAAATTTTAGAAACTATTCAAAGATTCCGAAGGATTATAAATAATTTCCAGGTATTCTCTGAGATTCTCTAGGTTTTTAATGATTTCAAGACATTTTCAATAACTATAAAGGATTTTAAGAGATTTTTAAGGAAGATTAGGGAATTCAAAGAATTTGTAAGGAATTCTAAGGAATTTTAAAGGACTTTAAAAAGCTTATAAAAATTTTAAGAAATTTTGATTTTTCAAAGTGATTTTAAGGAATTCCTTAAAATCCTGATGTTAAAAATGATGTTCCTCATGAGATCTTAAATGTTTTCATGAAATTTTTTATGAATTTTTAAAGATTTTGTGAAATTTTAGGGAATTTTGAAAAGTTTTCGAAAATTTTAAAAGATTTTTTACGTATTTCAAGGGATTTTAAAGTTTTTTCGTGGAGTTATAAAGCATTTTAGGAAACTTGTAAGAATTTTAAGAAATTTTTATTATTTTAAAGGATTTTAAAGAATTTAAATGTTCCTCATTGAATTTTAAACGATTTCACAAAATTTTTATGATTTATAAAAGATTTTATAGAATTTTAGGGGAAAAGTTTTCAAAAATTGTGAAAGATTTTTATGTATTTTAAGGGATTTAAAAGTTTTTCGTGATATTTTAAAAATGTTTATAAAAATTGCATGTAATTTTGACATTTTAAAAATTATTTACATTCTCATCAGAGAATGTATTATTGATTTTTAAGAGATTTTGTGAGATCTTTTATTTCAAGAGTTTTGCTTTAGAGATTTTAATGCACATTAGGGGATTTTGTAAAATGTCAATAGATTTTTATGATTTGTAAAAGATTTTATATAATAATTGTAAAGGGTTTCATGGAATTTTTAATATTCTAGTGGAATTCAAAAGGTTTCAGCGAATTTTAAGGGATTTCAATAGGTTTTCAATAATTTAAAGGAATTTTTGTTCATTTTAAAATTCCTCGTGGAATTTAAAAATATTTCACGAAATTCTGAAAATGTTTTATGAAATTTTGAAGGATGACAGGAAATTTTAAGAAATTTTTAAGAATTTTAAAAGATTTTTTTTAGGAATTTCAAAAGATTTATTGAAATTTGAAGGATTACAGGAAATTTTAAAAGGATCTTAAAAGATTTTGAAGTTTTTCGTGAAATTGAAGGGATCCTATGAAATATTAACAAATTTAAAGGGATTTCGTGGAATTTTAAGATGTTTCTAATTTCAACTTTCCTGGAAAATCAGGGATTTAGCCTTGAAAAACCGGGAAAAAGCCTGGAATTTGAATCGGTTGAGTCAGTACATACCCTGAGTAATTTTGGATATTTCCAATTGCTTTTTATATGATTTTGTAAAATTTTTTCAAGCTTCAAAAGTTGATACAACTTCACAGCTAGTTTAGTAGTTTAGAGATGAATATTACCTCTTCTGTAATTAAGTTTGTAATGTCTCTCTCTATGTCTCTCTCTCTATCTTTGCTCCTAGTGTGATATTACTATCAAGGAAGCTTATTATATGATTATATTGAAGATTATGATTAGGTGGTGCAACCTCTCAAAGGGTATAACTTGCAGCAGACAAAGTTTCAAGATCTTGAGAAACTCGACACCTAATCGTAAGACTTGGCATCACAAGGAGTATTAGAGAGGCCTAAGCTTAATTTGATAAGGCTTCATGTTAATATAGAGTCTTGACTCGCCTTAGATTGTTTCACCTAGTGCCTGAAGCTAATGTCTTCAATATCTTCAACGCCTCCAACATACTTCAGATTCTTGAACCTCCATATGCACATGTCGTATACGTGCCTCTATCTCTTAAACCTTTTGCCATTTTTCTTATTTTTCCTTTTCTCGTATA
Source organism: Synergus umbraculus (assembly GCA_900474325.1). Taxonomy (NCBI): domain Eukaryota; kingdom Metazoa; phylum Arthropoda; class Insecta; order Hymenoptera; family Cynipidae; genus Synergus; species Synergus umbraculus. The sequence goes on from UCOK01011422.1 coordinate 4,336, forward strand.
TTTTTCTATTTGTTGTATTTTGCCATTTTATACGTACAAAGAACGTTTTTACGTTTTTTTTCAATATTATATAATTTATTATATGTTATTTCTCTAATCCCTTAAAATCTATGTTAAACTTCATGAAAATCTCTAAAAATTCCAAGAAACCTTCAAAAACCTGTGAAATCGCTTAATTCATGAAAATCTCTTCAAATTTTCAAAAACTTCTTGAGATTCTTTTAAATTCAATGATAACAATTCAAACCTCTTTTATATCCTTTAAAATCAATTAAAAGTATTAGAAATATCTTCAAATTCCATTATATCCTTCAAAATTCATGAACATCTCTAAAAATTCCTACAAACCTTTTGAAATTCTATGAAAAAATTTAAAATCTCTTAAAATTCCCAGAAAAATTCTTGAAATTTTACGGTAACATTTAAAATCTCCTTATATCTTTCATATCATTTAAATATCAGAAAAATCCCTTGAAATCACTCAAAATTATATTTGAAATCTTATAAAATCTCTTAAAATCATTAAAGATATCATCAAATTCCATGAAAACCTTAAAAATATTACAAAATCTTTTATAAATTAGAAATATTTTTTGAAAACCCTTAAAACCTTAAAAATCATTAATCTCTTGAAATCCATGTTAAAATTAGTGAAAATATCTAAAAACTCCTAGAAACCTTTCAAAATTCCATGAAAAACTTTAAAATCTCTTAAAATTACCAGAAAAATTCTTGAAATTTTACGGTAACATTTAAAATCTCCTTATATCTTTTATATCATTTAAATATCAGAAAAATCTTTGGAAATCACTTTAAATTATTATAAATCTCATAAAATTCCTTAAAACCTCATAAAACTCTTACAAATCTTTTAAAATACCTTAAAAAAATTAGATATCTTATCAAATTTCATGAAATCCTTTACAATTTCACAAAATCTTTTAAATATCAGGAAAATCTATTGAAACCCTTTAAAATTATTACAAATATTGAAAAATTACATAAAATCCCTCGCAATTTTTAGAAATCTTTTAAAATAAAAATTTTTAAATTTAAATTTAAATTTATAATTCCTTCAAACCCCTTGAAACTTCTTCCAACCGTTTCAAATTCCTCAAAATTTGACAAAAACCTTAAACATCGCTTAAATCCTCATAATTTAAAACTATTTACAATCCCTTAAAATTCTTTAAAATTTCTTAAAATTGCATGAATTCTTTTAAAATTTCACGAAATATCCTGAAATGTCTTAGAATTCTACAAAAAATTTTCAAAATCATAAATCTTTTGAAATACACGTTAAAATTCCATGACAAATTTTAAAATCTCTTAAAATTCCCAGAAAAATTCTTGAAATTTTATGGTAACATTTAAAATCTCTTTATATCTTTTATATCCCTTAAAAATATTACATAGAAATCTTATCAAATTCCATGAAATCCTTTAAAATTTCACAAAATCCTTTAAAAATCAGAAAAATCTCTTGAAATACTTTTATGTAAATTATTAGAAGTCTCATAAAACTCCATCAAATCCATAAAAATTCCACAATATCTTTTAAAAATCGAAGAATTTTTTGAAAACCCTTAAAAAATTTACAGCTTTTTTAGAACCCTTAAAATTTGACGAAAACCTTGGAATTCTTTGTAAATTCTACAAAATCTTTTAAAAATCATAAAAAGCTTTTGAAATTCCTCATTGAAATTCTCTTGAAAATTTTTAATTTCTTATTTAAATCCCACAAAATACATATTTTAAAAGTCATAAAAGTACCTTGAAGTACGATTGAAATCTGATCAAAATCGTGAAAAATTCAAAGAAACTTCTTGAAATTCTTTAAAATTCTACCATAACATTTAAAATACCATTATCTCCCATGAAATCCTTAAAACTATTACAAAATATTTTAAAAATCATAAAAAATTTTTGAAATTTCTCAATAAAATTCTATGATAACATTTAAAATCCCATTATCTCCCGTGAAATCTTAAAAAAATTCCATAAAAATCCTATTCTTTTCAATGTATTTTGAGTTTAGACTCGTGAAAAAATGATTATTAACGAAACCAAATTCAAAATTTCAAATTCAATTTACGCGGAATTTACAATTCGGCAAGTATCGATTGTTGAAAATCACTATCGATACTTACACGACGAATCAGGAGTGCGGAATAGGCGGTACGATACTTCCACTTCGACTCAATCATCCTTTTATAGAATATAGATAATACTATCACAGTATTAAATCTACACACCTTCCTTATCATAGAAATTTTCATCACTCATCTTAATCTGCAGATACGATCCCATAAAACAGCTATTATACTTTTCACGTCTATATATATATATCAAGGCACGATCCAGATACCATGAACTATATCTCGCCTCGCGAGTTATCTCATTCACACGTTACTCTTGAATACTTTACGAATACGATAATTTAGGTAATGGCGAGTTTAAAATTCCTCGAACCATTTAGAATGTCCATCGTCAACGAACGTGGTGTGATACTACAGCTCATTTTCTAGTCACTAGCGAGTTCCTGACGGTGTTTAGTAAAATAGCTGACGGAAAAAAAAAACCTACTAAATTCGCGTCTCCGTGCATGCTCCATCTCTTTTTCATTCGGATGTACGCGCTTGGGGTATATATTCGCGAATTCTTCGACTTGAGTTCGCGCTGAGAATCGCATATCTGTGGCAAGCAAGGATCCAAAGCCCGTTGAGAATGTCTGCTCATTAATAAGAGCGATTTCGTGCGTATCTTGTCGCCTCGGATCACAGACGTGTTTATACTGTTTATGTGCCTCTTTGGTCCACGGACTCCAGATTTTTGACCGCCCCCATCGTTCCCATGAAGATAGGCTTGAGAATTTCACACGATTCGTGAAATTCGTTGGGAATGATTAAAGTTTACTTTGATTTAAATTTGGATGCCATTTCTTTTCTTTGGAGACAGTCAGACAGTTTTTCATTCTCTCTAAAACTGAATCAGTGAAATTCCACTGATTTTCAGTGACTCTTTTCTCACGATTTTAATCAGTGAAAAATTTACTGGAAATCAGTGAAAAGTCACTGAAATTTTTAGTAGTTTAGTGAAGATGACTGAAAATTTCAGTGACTTTTGACTGATACTCAGTGAACTTTCACTGATTAAAATAGTGAGAAAAGAGTCACTGAAAATCAGTGGAATTTGACTGATTCAGTTTTAGGGACCAGATATATTCATTCTAGATATCTAGATATTCATCCAGTTATCGTTTTTTAGTTCTTACAACTTTAAGTCATTCAAAAGTCAATCACTTTCTTAATCTGAACCAGTGCAATTTCGATGATTCAAAATTAGAGAGCAGATTTGAAACAATAATGTATATGAGAGATTTTAGAGACATTCTGTTACATCTCCTTTTTAGAGAGGAATTTTAAAAGAATTTTTTAGGATTTTTAAAAGATTTCGCAGCATTTTAAAGAATTTTAGAATATTTCGCGGAATTTTAAAGGAATTCTGAAAATTTTTAATGATTTCAACGAATTTTAACCGATTTCGAATGTTTTTGTGAGATTTTGAGGAATTTGTAGAGAACTTGATAGATTTTTATGACTTTTAAACGATTGTATGGATTTTTTAAAGATTTCATGGAGTTTGATTAGATTTCTATAATACTTTGAATAGATTTTAAAGGATATAAATTCTCGAAATCTGAATTAGTAAAAAGTAGGTCACTGATTTACGTTAGTGAAAAGTTTTATTAATTGTTAGTCATTTTTGACAAAAACTTTAGTGAAAATTTGAAAAATGCGAATTGAAATAGTGAAATACAACTAATAATTAGTAAAAATTTTCACTAAAGTAAATTAGTGACCTACTTTTCACTAATTTATTCAGACTTAGAGAGAAAGAAATTTTTATTTTTATTATAGAATTTTACGGAATTTCAAGAAGTTTCTAGGATTTTTAAAAGGTTTTCACGAATTTTAAGAGATTTAGAAGGTTTTTGTGAAAGTTTAAGAGATTTAGACAAATTATAATTTAGATTGTTTCTGGGATTTGAATCTTGTTGTAGAATTTTGAAATTTCAAAAGGTTTGTGAAAATTTGTAAAGGATTTTAAATGTTTATTTTCAGGAATATTAACAGTCAAGAGATTTTAACGATTTTTAAAAGACTTTAAGTGGCATTTTTAAGGATTTCATGTTTTATAAAATTTCTAATAATTTTAGATTTTAAAAGGTTTTTCTGATTTTTAAAAGATTTTATGGAATTTGTATTTCATGGAATTTGATGAGATTTCAAGAAGTTTCTGGGAACTTTCAGAGGTTTCCACGACTTTGAATAGATTTTAAGATTTTCAAGACTTTTAAAATATTTAATACGATTTGAAGAATTTTAAAATTTATCAGGGAATTTTATTAAGCAATTTGAAAATATTTTTGTGATTTTTAAAAGATTTTATAGAGTTTACAAGGATTTCGTAAAATGTTAAGAGTTTTTAAGAGATTTTTCTAATTTTCAGTAGATTATTCACTAATTAAAATCGTGAGAAAAGAGTCACTGAAAATCAGTGGAATTTGACTAGTAATCAGTTAAATTTCACTGATTTAAGTTTAGAGAGATGAAAGATCATTTTTAGCAACTTCGCAGTTTTCGTTTGAAATAATTCCACTCTGTAAAATTGAATCAGTCAAATTCCACTGATTTTCAGTGACTCTTTTCTCAAGATTTTAATCAGTGAAAATTCACTGAGAATCAGTCAAAAGTCACTGAAATTTTCAGTCATCTTCACTAAACTGCTAAAAATTTCAGTGACTTTTCACTGATTTTCAGTAGATTATTCACTAATTAAAATCGTGAGAAAAGAGTCACTGCAAATCAGTGGAATTTGACTGGTAATCAGTTAAATTTCACTGATTCAAGTTTAGAGAGCAATTTTAATCAATAGAATATCATTTCCTAAATATTTCTGATTATTTACATCAGTGTAATACATGACTGAAATTTCAGTACTCTCAAAACTTGAAACCAGTGGAATTTCAATGAAAATCAGTAGTTATTTTTCGCTTATTCTCAATTTAATTCTGGTTCTTAATTTACAGATTAAATCCGTCAATAAATTTGTATTAACCAATTTTTTAGTGCTTTAAACATTTATATCAATAATTTGAAAACCATTAATTTACTGAATGAAGACTCTTAATTTTCCAGCAGTATATAGAAAATCAGGACCGTGGAGTCGAAGTTTCTGGGGTAAAGAAGCTATCGCAGCTAATTTTTAAACAAAGGCTCGATTTCACAACTTCATAACGTCTTTACACTCATTATTTCTTGCTGAGATAATAAATGATTATTACGAGAAGCCCGAGAAAATATAGATATAGAGGTAAGGTACAAGGGAGGGATGAGTATTGGGAAGTAGATAGGGCTGAGTAGGTTAAAGGGTGGAAAATTAAGGGGGTGGTTTGAGAGGGCGTTTCACAAAGTTTTCTTTGATGTCTTCTCACCCGACCTGCTTCCAACGAAGCGACAAATTCTTCGATATTTGCACGATGAAAAGCCTTCTCAGGAAGTTAAACCGTCTCCCTGTAAAGACGACGATGAAAACCGTTTAACTTTTTCTTCCTGGGGAATCTTTCTTTGATGACGGGATATTCACCGCCTCGTTTTACAGGTAGAACTGCTTTGTTTTGTACTTGTACCTGTCGATTCGGGAATTGCAACTAAATGGATCTTAGGAAGGCTGAAATTATTTAACGCTTTTGATAAAGACGATTTTTTGGGTTTTATTCAGCTTTTCAAGTTTTTGAATTCTTGTGATTTAAGTTTTGGGAATTCCTAATTTTTATTCCTAATTTTTAAATTTTATTTTAAATTTTATTTAATTAAGAGATATTTTTTAAATCAAAGAAAAAATATCTTTGAATCAAATAAATTTTATTTAATTAAGAGATATTTTTTAAATTAAAATTTGTTAAAACTTCTTAAAATTCCTAGAAATCTCTTGGAAATCTTTAAAAATTCAAAAAAATCTTCAAAATGGCTGAAAATTCCTAGAAACATCTTGAAGTTTCTGAACATTTAAAATCCAATCTAATCTAATCATTTGCATTTAAAAATTTTTAATCATTAAAAAATTCATCAAATTCCATACAATCCTTACAAAATTTATTAAAAATCATAAAAATCTTTTGAAATCCGTCAATAAATTTCCTTAACAAATTTTAAAATCCTTTACATCTTACAAAATATTTTACGATTCATTAAAAGTAGTAGAAATCTCGTCAAATTCGAGGAAATCCTTAAAAATTCCATAAAATCTTATAAAAGTCAGAAAAATCTGTTGAAATCCTTTAAAATTACTAGAAATCTCCTAAATTTCATAACATCCTTAAAAATGCCATCATAAAGTCTCTTAAAAATCATTAAAGTCTCTTGAATTCTCTTAAAATTCGTAAAAATCTCTTAAAATCCATAGAAACTCTTTGAAATTCTTTAAAATTCTATGACAATAAAATACCTTTTTTGAAATACATTGAAAGTCTTAGAAATATTATTAAGTTCCATGAAATCCTTAAGAATTACATAAAGCCTTTTAAAAATAAAAAAAATCTGTTGAAATTTCTTAAAATTATTAGAAATCTTATGAAATTTCCTAAAATATTTTTAAAATTATAAAAAATCTTTTAAATTCTGATAAATCTCTTAAAATTTTATGAATTCCTCTAAAATTCCGCAAAATATCCTGAAATTCCTTAAAATACTGCAAAATCAACTTAAAATCCTAAAAAATCATGAAAGTCTTTTAAATTCTCTTAAAATCCCTGGAAATCTTATGACAAAATTTAAAATTCTTTAAAATTTTCAGAAACCTTTTGAAATTTTGAAATTCCTTGAAATTCCCCGATAAGATTTTAAATTTCTTAATATTTCGCGAAAACCTGCGAAATCCCTTACTCCCAAAAATCTCGTAAAATTCCCAGAAACTACTTCAAATTAAAATTCTCTGATAACAGATATAAAATCTCTTTTATATCCTTCAAAATCCATTACAAGTATTATAAAAATCTCATAAAATTCCATAAAATCCTTAAAAATTTCATAAAATCTTTTAAAAATCATAAAAAATCTCTTAAAATCCCTTCAAATTATTATAAGTCTTATGAAATTTCACAAAATATTTTTAAAATAATAAAAATCTCTTCTCCTGAAATCTTTCGAAATTTCACGAAAACATTTGAAATCTCTTAAAATTCGTTGGAATCTTTTTAAATTCTTAGAATCTAGTATACAGTTAGTTGAATTAAAAATAAGCTTTTATTTAATCTAAAAACCGTACATTAATTTAATTTATAACACCCTTATTGCTAATTATACGTATTTAAAATACATATGAATCTTGGCACTAGATATATGCAAACTGCTTATGGAAAATTGACTGACATGTCGGTTGATTTGCAACATCCTTATTCCTTAATATGCGCTTCACTTAATTATTATCTAAATAGGAAACAGATCCTCCCCTTAAGGAGTGAAAAATGAGTAGGTATAAATACAATTTTAAATACTTCCCGAAGGAACTCCTCCCATAAGGAAATGTTACAAAACAATTAATTCGAGCACCTATTTTCAATTTAAAATCGCCTTAAATAGACGTGGTTATTCCACATGGTGTTAAATTATGACTATGTACTCGCCAAGGCTCATGGCGGCGATGGTAAAGAGACCGCGACCATGAAATAAGGCGGCAGATCATTTCATATAAAAATTCCTAGCCACCATCATTTCTGCCCTCTTCCCATTTATTTGCCCTTCTCCCTTAGGATCCCCACTCCTCCGTCTAGACGTGTAATTGAAGAAACAAAGAGGCTGCAATTATACTCACAATTACGCGAGCTGGAAAAGTATAATGGCTGCCGTTTCGTCGTCCGTGGTTGACTCGGACTTTTTGATTAAATTATTTTCATGAGCTTCATAAAGCTGTCGCTCGTGCCATAAACATAGGAAGCGAGACATTTACATTAAAATAGAGCGAAGGCTCTATCCAAACCGGAAATGCATTCGAATGAATGAAGGCTTTGCAAATAACATAAATTATTAATACTGTTCTTTTTTAGGAACACCCAGAGAAAAAGTTTGTTTAAATCAAATAAACGTATATTTGCCTCAGAGCCAACTAAAAATATATTTGAATTAAGGCCATGTAAGACTTACCCGATCCCTACCTTACCGACATTTTTTATCTGCAACACTACGTCTACATTTATTGAAATATCAAATTGAAAATTTCTAAAATTGAGGCTAAAGCATTAAGGTAAGTTTATCTGGTTCTAAACATTGACATTTATAAAAAAAAATTTGATCGAAAAATTTTTTTTATTTTCACAAAAATTTAAGAGCAGATAAACATACTTTAGGATAGTTTCTTTAATTTTAGAAATTTTCAATTTGATATCTCAATAAATGTAGACGTAGAGTTGCAGAGAAAATAATGTCGGTAAGGTAGGGAGCGGGTAAGTCTTACATGGCCTTAAATAAAATTTATTTGATTCAAAGATATTTTTTAGTTGGCTCTGAGGCAAATATACGTTTATTTGATTCAAAAAAACTTTTTTCTGGGTGAAGTTTCAATTTGCAATTAATTAGTATTGGTTAATTTCCATTAGAATTCTTCGCATTTAGTTTTTTATTTATTATTTCCATTCATTTGCTGTCATTTGCAATTGAGACATATTTATAATATCTGGAGATATAAAAGCGCGCTCGATTTAATTAAAAAAAAATTTGTTGAGCCTCTTAGTACTTAAAGAATTTGAAGATAAAATGATTTTAAGAAGGTCCTATTTTCTTGGATAGTTAACTGATAGGAAGAGAGGAAACACCGGGAGCACTCCTTGTATTGGGATAAGAAATGGATATAAACCTGTCAGCACTAAGGCAATTCTACGGTAGAAGTTTTAAAAAAAACTTTAAAATAGCCGATGGAGGTGTAACTTTCGCATTGTGTCGTCCTTCTTATCTGCTCTCAGTTAATCAGAAATACCAGTTACAAATGCCTTTAATTGCTTTTCTTCTATCCCTTCATCTCTCTTCAGAGGAAATCCAGAGAAACAAACTTATAGTGTGTTATATAGTGTTCAGAAAAGTAATGAACTTCGGAATAAATATTTTTCGATAAAATTAAATATTTATCAATCGCTAGGTATATTAGTTTTTAATAAAATTAATGAAAATGTTATATTTTTGTTTCAGGTGAGTTTAAGATGCATCTATAATTCTTAATTGTTGTATCTGTGAGTATTAGAAATTTTTATTAAGAAAAGATTCTTAAAATTCAATTTTTCAATGAACTATATGACAATGACTATAATTATAATTATAACTATATTATATAACTATAATTACAGTTATAACTATATTATAACTATAACTATAATTATAATTATACCTATTACATTTAGGTATAATTATTTAGATACAGTTTACAAACAAAAAAAAAATCGCTGCGGACAGGATTCGAACCTGTGCGGGTAAAACCCAATGGATTTCAAGTCCATCTCCTTAACCGCTCGGACACCGCAGCTGTGTGGAGGCGTTTCGATAAAGCCTCACGTATTCGGAGCGCCAAGTTAGGTTTAATCAATAGAGTTGCGCAACTCACGTGAGTAACATTTCAACAAGATAAAAGAGTAGTAATGAAATTCCAACCATTCTCTTAACTTCAAGTATGAATAACAAACGCAAATGTTCATTTTTTGGATATATTGTTTAGAATTTTTGTTTTGTTTTATATTTTTATTATTTATGTTAATTTATTTGTTTATTATTTTTTAATAAGCAATGTTTATTATTCTATTCAAGTAAATTATTCATTCAATAATCATATCTTTAAAAAGTAATGTTAGCAATTGCTATAATATTACTTTTTTAACATATGATTATTGAATGAATAATTTATCAATTAATTATATTTATAAATTAATTTAATTTAATTTAATTTATAAATTTAATAATTTAACGAATTTGAAAACTATCTTCAGACAATTTTTGTTGTCTAAACAATTGTAGTCAAAAGATTATTTATTAAAACATATAATAAGGGTTTTATTAAATTTATTGAAATTTGAGAAATATTAAAGGATTTCAAGAAATTTATTTAGCATTTATTGAGGTTTTATAGAATCTAAAAATCTCAAATTTCATGGTATTTTCAAATATTTTAAGGGATTTATTAAATTTTCATTAGATTTTGAATAATATTAATAAATTTTAAGGGATTTTACCAAATTTATTGGGAATTTTCATAGATTTTAAGAAATTTGATGGTATTTTATGGGATATTGTAAGTAATTTTCAGGATTTTTAAGGGATTCAAAGAATTTTTTTGATTGAATTTTCAGCAATTTTATAAGAAGTCGTGGAATTTTGAGAAATCTTAAAAAATTGATCGATATGTTGTGGAATTTTAAGTAATTTTAAAAACTTTTAAGGGATTTTAAAAGATTTCACGAAATTTCATTGGATTTTGAATAATTTTAAGAAATAAAAAAGGATTATACAAACTTTTTGAAATTCATAAAATTAGGTCAAGAGTTACAAGTTTTTATATTTCAAAAATTAAAAATTCTGAATTATTTTGCAGATTTTTGAAATCCATTAATTTTTCCAATTCACATTTTTTTGGGAAACATGGTTTTCACTAACATTTCAGGGAATTTTCCTAAATCTTTTGGAAATTTACTAAAAATTTTGGAAAAATTTCCTAAAATTTAGGAAATTTATCAAAATACATATTTTTAAGGAATATTTCCAAATCTGTTGGTAGTTTATTGCTAAACTTATGAAATATTTCCTAAATCTTTCTGAATTCAAAAATACCTACTAAATTTTGGGAATTTTTTACAACAAATTTTTAATTTTCTATGTAAGTTTGTTAAATTTCCTCAAAGGTTCTGAATTTCAAAATTTCCAAATCTATAATAATTTACGTGCAGCATTTTTGGGTAATTTTCAAAAAACCTTGGCAAATCTTGGAAAAAAAACCATAAAATGAAAAAATCATAAAATATTTTAAGAATTTTCTTTGCCAAATGTTTCTGAAAATTTCGGAAATTTAGCGGTAATTATTAGCATTCCAAAAATTTTATGAAAAATTCTCGAAGACTTTTTTTGCAGTGCATGTTTATTTTGAGATTTCAAAAACAAAATTTAAACAACTATCTTATATATTTTGAATATTTCTTTATTGAAACAAATTACTTTTGGCTTTTGCAGTTAAAATTCATCAAATACACTTAATACTTCCGGTTGAAGCTTTTTTAACTTTATAAAATTACTTAATGCAGTATGTCAAGTAAAATAAGCCTTAAAATTTCAGCAGATAGTGTCTGATATTTTGATTTTGTAGAAAGGGTTTCTGGACCAATTGATAGAACCCCGTTTACCTCGTTTACGAAGCTACTTAGGCAAGAATTTCAATTATCTGGCGAAACGTTCGAACTAAGCCAATTGCAGACTCCGCAAATAATGAGGTCGCACTTCCGGGATTTAACGAATGAACTGCGGATTAATTAGAAGGGACTCTTCGGTCTTATTTTTTAAACATGTTCATGCACTCTCGTGTCGATATAATTGAGCCATCGCTCCACTCTTTAATGATATGTCGTTAAAAGAAACAACTCTCCTGAATTTGCTGCATACGGAAAACAATTACACATTGGTATGCTACATATGAAATTACGCGATATCGTATGAATTTCACCGCCTCAGATCCAGCTGTACTTTTTATAAAGTGCGTTTCAAGACACGCGGTCGGAACCGAAATGGAAAATGGGTCGACGTAATTGACGATAATCGGTCTTCTTGTCGTTTGACGAGGTAATTTGACGAGTTATAAGTCATAAGAACATCTGATAGAGATACCTTTATAACTATTCCGGTTGTCAGGAAAATATGCTCTGTAAAAAAGGAAAAATGGAATTATAATGATATTGGGTTGAAGTTTCAGACGTCAGTCTAACGATTTTTTTTTATATTTATTGGAATAATAATTTTAAAAAAAGTTTACACTCTTCCCAAAACCCAAAATTTTTATTTAGCAATTTTAGAGAATTTAGAGGAAATTATTTATTAAAACAGAGAATAAGGGTTTTATCACATTTATCGAAATTTGAGAAATATTAAAGGATTTCAAGAAATCTTAGCAGTTATTGAGGTTTTATAGAATCTAAAGAAATTTAGAGAATCTAAAAATCTCAAATTTCATTTGATTTTCTATAATTTAAAAGTATTTAACGAAATTTCATGGGATTTTAAATAATTGTAAAGGATTGAAGGATATTTTTTGTAATTTTAAGTAATTTTAGACTCTCAAAGTATTTTACGAAATTTCATTGGATTTTCAAATATTTTAAGGGATTTATTAAATTTTCATTAGATTTTGAATAATATTAAGAAATTTTAAGGGATTTTACCAAATTTATTGGGAATTTTCATAGATTTAAAAAAATTTGATGGTATTTTATGGGATAATGTAAGTAATTTTCAGGATTTTTAAGGGATTCAAAGAATTTTACGAAATTTCATTGAATTTTGAGCAATTTTATTAGAAGTCGTGGGTTTTTGAAAAATCTTAACAGATTTATCGATATGTTGTGAAATTTTAAGTTATTTTAAAAACTATAATGATAATGAATTATAATGATATTGGGCTGAAGTTTCAGCCGTCAGTCTGACGATTTTTTTAATATTTATTGGAATAATAATTAAAAAAATCTTCCACTGTTCCCAAAACCCAAAATTTTTATTTAGCAATTTTAGAGAATTTAGAGGAACTTTAAAGAAATTTTGAAGAATTGCAAAAGATTTTCGATAATCTTAAGAGGAATTCCAAGAGATTTTATAAGATTTCAATAATTATAAAAGGATTTCAAAAGATTTACAGCAATTTTAAGGAATTTCAAAGGATGCTAAGAGATTTTGATTGATTTTAGGAATTTAAAGGGATTTTTAAAAGAGCTGAAGTTATCAATGGATTTTTTCAGAGATTTCAAGATATTTCAAGACATTTACAGAGAAGATTGAAAAGTTTTTAAAGAATTTCAAGTAATTTTAAGGAATTTAATTTACTCCACATTATAGAATAAATTCCTTAAAATTTCTTAAAAATTGAAAATGTTTTGAAATCTTTTGAAAATCTGTGAACTCTTCTTTTAAAACCCATTGAAATTCCTTACAATCACTTATCACTAAAATCTTGTGAAATCTATATAGAAATTTCTAAAAATCTCTGGAACGGTCTTTTGATAAATATAAAAATCCCTGTTTTGAATTCTTTTAAAAATCCTTTGAAGTTCATTAAGATATCTTGAAATTCTCCGAAATCACTTAAAATCTCTATGAATAAAATCCCTTTAAATAAAAATAAAATGATTTTGGGAATTTTTTTTGATATTTTAATCCAACAAATGCAAAAAAAAAATTTTTTTAAATGTTCATCAGACTAAATGTCTGAAACTTCAACCCAATAATTCTATGATTGCTTTTTTATTTAAAACTTGAAAATCTTTTCCTATTATTTTCCCTTATATTCTTGATTTTGATATCTAAATCTCAATATTCCGAATCTTTCAAAGTATGACGTTTCCGATTTTTAAAATATTCACAAAAATTCCGAAGATACAATATCCTTTCAGATTTGGATGTTTTATGCAAAAATAATACTTTTTTCGTTGAAAAGATTAATTTCCGATCCCACCCAGTAGATTTTTGTTTCGACATCAGGGTCCAACCACTAATTTGCATTTTCTCGAAAAGTAATCTCTTCTTTTCGAAACCCTCTTCAAATATCGTTGTCGTGCGTCGAAGTTCCGCTTGTCTTATACCACAACAGTGTTTTGGGGATTTTGACACCGTTCGATCGTTCCCAACGGGCCGGTCGGAATGCCCACGCTTTTCGCGGATCATTTTTCACTCTGACAATCTTTTGTCTCATCTTGTGACTCGTGACACCGAGTCGGCTGACAGTGACGAATCTTTAAGTCTCAAGTCAACCCTTGAGTCATCAACTGGCATTACCTTGTAGCCTTTACCGTCGGATACCAGCTCAGGTCCTGAAAATCCTTAATAGCAAATAATACATTGCGAAACTTGTGTTGTTTAGATTAGTATTTACAATTCAATTTTAATGGAGTCTCTATTGTTATATATTTCAAATTTAGGGACATTACAGTATAATTTATAGGGACACAACACAATTTTTAGTGTCCTTTTGTGTTAGTGATTAAGGGGGTCTTCTAGTGTCAAGACTGTTTTTTAAGGCTTTTTAAAATTTTTTTTTAATAAACCATTGAAATAAAATGATGTAGACTATGCACATCATTTTTATTTATATTTCAACAATCTTTGTGATTTTTTTTTGAGCCAATGTAGTAAATATAAAAAAGTGGTACAGCGCCTAACAAATTCTTAGAAATTTTCAAGAAATTCCATGAAATCCTTAAGAATTCTACAAAAATTTTTTAAATAAATTACCATGAAATCCTTTAAAATTTTACAAAATTTATATAAAACTCATAAAAATCTCTAAAATTCACTTAAAATGTCTTAAAATCCCTTAAAATTCAATGAAATTTGATGATAACTTTCAAAATCCTTTTCAATTCTACAAAATCTCGTGACTCATAAAAATCTTAAAAAATTTAATTAAATTAATAATAATTTGTTAATAAATAAATTTTTATTTTGTAATATTTATAATTTTAAATTAAAAAAGTGCCAGCAATAGCGGTTTACAAAATTACTCGACAAATTTTAAATCCTTCAAAATCCGCACAATATTTTAAAAGTTAAAATTCTTAGAAACTATTGGAAACCATTTCAAAATCGTTAAAATTTCTTACAATACATTAAAATCTCTTAAAATTCCTGAAAATTCCACGAAAATATTTTCAATTCCTGAAAAACCCCTAAAAACTATTTGAAATCTCTTAAAAATTACAAAAAAAAAAAAAACCTTATTAAATATAAAAAGTGGTAAAGCGCCCAACAGGACCACATAAAAAAAAGATGCTGCATCTGCTGCCATGATTCCGGCCGTTCTGCTTATCTGAAATTACAAAATCAAACATCATTTTAATTGTGAGACTTGAGGCTCTATATGGAAGCTAAATCAAATTAAAATTAAAAAAAAAAAATTTTTTTACGCTTTAGAAAAAAATGTTTAAATTTTCGCACTTTTTTTGGGGTCTATTTAGCGGGGTAACTGCAATTCCCGAATAAATAATTACCTAAATATAAAATTCCCGACACTAAAAAATTTCCGACGGTTTGTAAAATTCTCGAAATTAAAAATTCCTGACACTGGAAAATTCCCGACGGAAAATTGAAGATAATATAAAATTCCTAACTCTGTAAAATTCTCGACACTAGAATATTCCCGATACTGGAAAATTCCCCAAAAAAAATTATTTTAATAAATAAATAATTTAAATAATAATTAAAAAATTTTTTTTCTATTATTCTGTATTTTTAAAAATATTTTTCAATAATTTAAATTATTTATTTATTTAGTTATTAAAATAATTTTTTTCGGTAATGTTCCAGTGTCGGTAATTTTCTAGTTTCGGGAATTTTATAATGTCGGTAATTTTGTTTTTTTTTTTAGACCCAGAGAAAAAGTTTGTTTAAATAAAATAAACGTATATTTGCCTCAGAGCCAACTAAAAAATATCTTGGAATTAAATAAAATTTATTTGATTCAAAGATATTTTTTCTTTGATTTCTTGGATTCAACAAAATTTTCTTTTGAATTCAAAGAAAAAATATCTTTGAATCAAATAAATTTTATTTAATTCAAAGATATTTTTTAGTTGGCTCTGAGGCAAATATACGTTTATTTGATTTAAACAAACTTTTTCTCTGGGTGTAATTATTTATTCGTGAATTTTATATTATCGGGAATTTTCAGTCGTCCCTATATTTAGCTATTAAAAAAAAAAGTTTGTTTGAATCAAACAAACGTATCATTGATAT
Organism: Synergus umbraculus; assembly: GCA_900474325.1. Classification (NCBI taxonomy): domain Eukaryota; kingdom Metazoa; phylum Arthropoda; class Insecta; order Hymenoptera; family Cynipidae; genus Synergus; species Synergus umbraculus. The sequence goes on from UCOK01011422.1 coordinate 20,358, forward strand.
AGGGTCAAAGAAAAAATATCTTTGAATTAAAAAAAATTTGTTTGATTCAAAGAAATTTTCTTTAATTGAAAAAAATTGATTTTATCATATTAAAAAAAATTTCTTTGAATCAAACAAATCTTTTTTAATTGAAACAAATTTTTTTTAATTCAAAGATATTTTTTCTTTGACCCTACATCAATGATACGTTTCTTTGATTCAAACAAACTTTTTTCTGAGTGTATTTAAAATTTGAGCAGAATCAGTTAATTAGTTTTTGAGATTTTATGGCAGCATTTTGTAAAAATCGTGTTTCGAGAAAAACGCGTTTGACAGTAAACTTATTATTATATATATTATATATATTCTACACATGTTTAAGATATTATTTACGTAAACCAAAAATTCGACTTTTTTGACCCGAGACACTAAACTCAGAAAAAGTTTGTTTGAATTAAACAAAATTTGTTTGATTCAAAGAAATTTTCTTTAATTCAAAAAAATTGATTTCATCATATTAAAGAAAATTTCTTTGAATCAAATTTGGTTGAATTCAAACAAATTTTTTCTTTGACCCTATATCAATGATACATTTGTTTGATTGAAAGAAACTTTTTTCTGACAATGAGTGTAGAGGACCCCCTGAACACTAAATCGAAGGACCTTCCCTTTCTTCCTAGGACACAAAATGACTAAAGAATTAAGCCTTTATTCTAAGCAAAGTTAAGATTGGTCTAAGTGCACAGCACCATCAGAGTCGTATAACAGGAATGTAAAAAATCACTCTATACGCGGCAGGGAATGCGTGCACGAAACGCTGGTGTCAAAGGTTAAAGAAGGGAAGGTAGTGGTGCGAGAAAGAGAGATATATCGAATGGGGGGAGAATTCAGGGGGGAGAAAGAGTTAAACATTCCTCGTGGAGGGAAGACACTTGAGACGAGCTGCCTGCGGAGTTCGCAGCGAGCTACCGCAGAAGCTAACGCATATTAAAGAGGCTCGTAAAATCATAGGCATTCCGCGGAATCTGGTAATATGTCGGCGATGAGCAGGTTCAATGTTGTCTTCTATAGTACGGAAAGTAGTTGTGTGCAATTTATATTAACGATGACAAGCGGCCCTTTGAAGATTCCGTAATAGTCGGCGCTATATGAAAATGTATGGAAGTATGGAAGATGGTGAGAATACTCTCATCATTTAGTAGTTGCCATTGCGAATATTGTATGATTACCGGGTTCTCATAGACTTAAGACTCTGACTTGGTTGGGAGAAGAGCATATACAAGCCATAAGGGTTTCTGCATCTCCAATTACATGGATTCACTAGTAAGGCTCCAGGCGCATTAGAATTGAATTGAATCGTTTCGTGAGTCGAGAGGTTCTCTCTTAACATTTACTGATTTACTTGTCTCTCCTTGTAAAACATCTTGATGTGTCTGTTGACACGATTATCGGGGAATTAAGACGTGATTTGTGTTTGGTATAAAATGGATATTGAAACTTGGTATCTAGATAGTCACAAAATTGAATTATGAATATATTCATCGTAGATATCTAGATATTCATCGTAAATATGTAGATATTCATCCTGTTGAATATCTTAGATAGTTGGTCACCAATATGTAGGTGATCAATACCTTAAATAGTCACCTTATTTGATATAACCAGATATAATTTTAATTAATTTAATTTTAATTAAGATATTTAATTTAATTGAATATATCTAAATATAATTATAATTCGATTAATATAACTTTATTTGATGTATCCAGATACTAAAACTAAATATCTTTAGATGGTTGTCACATAGTTCAGTATCCAAGATATTAAACTTGAATATCCATTTTTTTTCCTTGTTGGTTTCATGGTTTCCTTAAATTTTATAAAAAAACTTTGAAATCCTTCAAAATTCGATAAAATCGTGGATAAATTCTTAGAAATTCTCAAAAAATTCCATGAAATCATTTAAAATTTCACAAAATTTTGATAAAATAAAAATCTTTTGAATTCTGTTAAAATGCCCTAAAATCCCTTAAAATTTCATGAAATTTCAAAATTCTTTTAAATTCTACGAAATCTTTTGAGTTATGTAAAATCTTTTGAAATCACCCAATAAAATTACCCAACAAACTTTAAATACTTCAAAATCCATAAAATATTTTGAAAGTTAAAATTCCTAAAGATGGAAAATTTTGGAAATCACCTAAAATTCTAGGATAATTTTCTCTTTATATCCTTTAAAATTCATTGAAATTATTAGAAATCTCATGAAATTTCATGCAACCCTTTAGCATTTCACAAAATCTTTTTAACGTCATAAAAATCCCTTGAATTCTCTTAAAACGGTTAAAAATCATCAAAATTCCTTACAATACCTTAAAACTTTTTAAATTTCTTAAAATTCCTGGAAATTACATCAAAATCCATTGAAATCCTTAAAAAAAATCTCATAAAATTACAAGAATTCTTTTAAAAATCCACAAAATCTCATGAAATCCCTTAAAATTTTATGAAATCCTTTAGAAATCTTAAAATTCTTTCGAATTTAGTCAAACTTACTTGATAATCGTCAAAATCCTTTAAAATTTTTAGAAATCTTTTATTTGTTAAAATTTTTAAAAATATCTACAAATTCTTAGAAATTTTCAAAAAATTCTATGAAATCCTTAAGAATTCAACAAAAATTTTTAACATCAGAAAAATATCTTGAAATTCCTTAAAATTAATAGAGATCTCATAAAATACCATGAAATCCTTTAAAATTTTACAAAATTCATTTAAAACGCATAAAAATCTCTAAAATTCTCTTAAAATGCCTTAAAATCCCTTACAATTTCGTGAAATTTGATGATAATTTTCAAAATCCTTTTAAATTATACAAAATCTTCTGAAATCCCTCAAAAAAATTATTCAACAAACTTTAAGTCCTTCAAAATCGGCACAGTATTTTAAAAGTTAAAGTTCCTAGAAAACTTTTGGAAATCATACATTAAAATCTCTCAAAATTCATCAAAATTCCAGGAAAAAATGCTAAATTCCTTAAAACCCTAGAAAAATTCGTTGAAGTGTCTTAAAATTCCTCCAAATTTTACAACATTCAGAATCCATTAAAATCCTTTAAAAAATCTCTTAAAATTGCCTGAATTTTTTTTAAATTCTACGATATCCTTTAGAAATCCTATAAAATTCTTTTGCATTTAGTCAAAATTACTTGAAAATCGTCAAAATTCTTTAAAGTTTTTAAAAACCTTTTGTGTGTTAAAATTAGTAAAAATATCTACAAATTTTTAGAAATTCGCAAAAAATTCCATAAAATCCTTAAAAATTCTAGAAAAATTTTTATCATCAGAAAAATATCTTGAAATTCATTAAAATTAATTGAAATCCCATGAAATATATCCTTTAAAATTTTACAAAATTCATATAAAAAGCATAAAAATCTCTAAAATTCTCTTAAAATGTCTTAAAATCCCTTAAAATTTCATGAAATTTGATGGTAATTTTCGAAATCCTTTTAAATTCTACAAAATCTTCTGAAATCCCTCAAAAAAATTACTCAACAATCTTTAAATCCTTCAAAATCCAAGAAAACTTTTGGAAATCATTTAAAAATCGCCCAAATTTCTTACAATACATTAAAATCTCTCAAAATTCATCAAAATTCCAGGCAAAAATGCTAAATTCCTTAAAACCCTAGAAATTGTTTGAAATCTCTTAAAATTTCACAAAAAACCTTTCAAATCCTTTAAAATTCTTAAAATTCCTCCAAATGTTACAACATTTAGAATCCATTAAAATCTTTTAAAAAATCTTTGAAAATTGCCTGAATTCTTTTAAAATTCTACGAAATCTTTTAGAAATCCTAAAATTCTTTTGAATTTACTCAAACTTACTTGAAAATTGTCAAAATCCCTTAAAATTCTTATATATGGAAACCTTTTGAAACTTTCTAAAAAAAGTGGTGTCACAAAATGTCCCAAAAATCTTTCATACATTAATTTTGCGAATCTGATTGAACCCGATTAACTTTTGACTTACTTGAAGTTGTAAAAAGGAAAAAAAATAATCGCTCGCTTTTCGCGCCTGTTGGTTTACTAGTAAAAATAAATTCACTTCTAACGGGATACAGTAATGTAATATAATGATCAACCATTGTTCTCAATGCAGACGAAATTAAACTCTCGAGTCCCTTCTGCGCGGCTCGGCCTTCTGTTCTGTCCGTATCTGGTTTTACAATTAACGACTCGAACGCGCCATTAGTATAAATAACAATAACAGTTTCCTCGGAAGCGCAGAGTAGTTGCAGCGATTCCGCGAAGCAGGAGGTTTTATCATGTCGGAAGAGTAGACTCGAGCGATTAATTTTCACAGACACAAATCACAGGTCCCACGTACGGACCATATTCTTTTTAGTCAGTTTTTCCTTGTCTGAGAGCGGCGCCAAGAATGAGAACCTCGTAAGGCCCACGCAAATTAATTACTGATGACAAGTAATTAAAATCGTATAGATCGTATATAATAATTAGATACTCTAATTTCTATAACGTGGCACAATTTAGTCATTTTAATTCAGTATTTAATTCATTACATTTTAAACGTTAAGAAATCTTTCTTCTATTTTTTTCATACTGAAAGATTAATTATCTTCAGCAGTATATCTATATATATATTTATCATAAATAATTTTTTGCTAAAAGCTTAAGAAGGTTCTTTCCGATGATCTGACCTTGAGAGCAGAAGACACTTGCTTATCCTTAAGAATTCTAGAAAAATTTTTAGCTTCAGAAAAATATCTTGAAATTCCTTAAAATTAATTGAAATCCCATAAAATACCATGAAATCCTTTAAAATTTTATAAAATTCATATAAAACGCATAAAAATCTCTAAAATTCTCTTAAAATGCCTTAAAATCCCTTAAAATTTCATGAAATTTGATGATAATTTTCAAAATTCTTTTAAATTCTACAAAATCTTCTGAAATCTCTCAATAAAATTACTCAACAAACTTTAAGTCCTTCAAAATCCGCACAGTATTTTAAAAGTTAAAGTTCCTAGAAAACTTTTGGAAATCATTTTAAAATCGTCCAAATTTTTTACAATACATTAAAATCTCTCAAAATTCATCAAAATTCCACGAAAAAATGTTAAATTCCTTAAAACCCTAGAAACTGTTTGAAATCTCTTTAAATTTCACAAAAAAACCTTTCAAATCCTTTAAAATTCGTTGAAATATCTTAAAATTCCTCGAAATTTTACAACATTCAAAATGTTAAAACATTAAAATCCTTTAAAAAATCTGTTAAAATTGCATGAATTCCTTTCAAATTCCACAAAATCTCCTGAAATCCCTTAAAATTCTACAAAATCTTTTAGAAATCTTAAAATTCTTTTGAATTTAGTCAAACTTACTTAATAATCGTCAAAATCCTTTAAAATTTTTAGAAATCTTTTATTTGTTAAAATTTTTAAAAATATCGGCAAATTCTTAGAAATTTTCAAAAAATTCCATGAAATCCTTAAGATTTCAACAAAAATTTTTAACATCAGAAAAATATCTTGAAATTCCTTAAAATTAATAGAGATCTCATAAAATATACCATGAAATCCTTTAAATTTTTCAAAATTGATATAAAACGCATAAAAATCTCTAAAATTCTCTTAAAATGGCTTAAAATCCCTTAAAATTTCATGAAATTTCAAATTTCATTTGATGATAACTTTCAAAATCCTTTTAAATTCTACAAAATCTTCTGAAATCTCTCAATAAAATTACTCAACAAACTTTAAGTCCTTCAAAATCGGCACAGTATTTTAAAAGTTAAAGTTCCTAGAAAACTTTTGGAAATCATACATTAAAATCTCTCAAAATTCATCAAAATTCCACGAAAAAATGCTAAATTCCTTAAAACCCTAGAAACTGTTTGAAATCTCTTAAAATTTCACAAAAAAACATTTCAAATCCTTTAAAATTCATTGAAATATTTAAATTCCTCCAAATGTTACAAAATTCAAAATGTTAAAACATTAAAATCCTTTAAAAAATCTGTTAAAATTGCATGAATTCCTTTCAAATTCCACAAAATCCCCTGAAATCCCTTAAAATCATCTTAAAATTCTTTTGAATTTAGTCAAACTTACTTAATAATCGTCAAAATCCTTTAAAATTTTTTTAAAAATCTACAAATTCTTAGAAATTTTCAAAAAATTCCATGAAATCCTTAAGAATTCAACAAAAATTTTTAACATCAGAAAAATATCTTGAAATTCCTTAAAATTAATAGAAATCTCATAAAATACCATGAAATCCTTTAAATTTTTCAAAATTGATATAAAACGCATAAAAATCTCTAAAATTCTCTTAAAATGCCTTAAAATCCCTTAAAATTTCATGAAATTTGATGATAACTTTCAAAATCCTTTTAAATTCTACAAAATCTTCTGAAATCTCTCAATAAAATTACTCAACAAACTTTAAGTCCTTCAAAATCGGCACAGTATTTTAAAAGTTAAAGTTCCTAGAAAACTTTTGGAAATCATACATTAAAATCTCTCAAAATTCATCAAAATTCCACGAAAAAATGCTAAATTCCTTAAAACCCTAGAAACTGTTTGAAATCTCTTAAAATTTCACAAAAAAACCTTTCAAATCCATTAAAATCCTTTAAAAAATCCTTTAAATCAGTATTTAATTCAGTACATTTTAAACGTTAAGAAATCTTTCTTCTATTTTTTTCATGCTGAAAGAGACGCATTATCTTCAGCAGTATATCTATATATATTTATCATAAGTAATTTTTTCCTAAAAGCTTAAGAAGGTTCTCTCCGATGATCTGACCTTGAGAGCAGAAGACACTTGCTTTTTGCCCCCTTGAAAGGCATTTATCCCCTATAAGTGTCAAAAGTTGCTTGTCTAACTTGTCTTTTAGCGATATCGAGAGGCAGAGGGTGAGAGAGAGTGAGTTTCGAGAAGTCGAGAGGATCTCGTTGTAATTTGTCGAGTAGACGGGGAATCGCTCCATCGTCCACCTGGCGGCATCACTAATGAACCAAACTTAACTAAAGGGAACTCGTTCGCGAACCTTATCGGTAGTTGTAACCAGGATCAGCGTCGGAGTCGAATCCCGACTCGCCGCGAAGAGTCGGACTCTTCTCATCTTCGAAGAAGATACGAGAATCGTGTCGACGAATGGCCGTGTCCGGCAAACAAATTGCGAGATACCCCTTGGACTCATGGTAGCTCGTTACCGATTTTCTCTCCTTTTTTATCTTCTCTCCTTTTTTATCTTCTCTCCTCTTTTATCTTCTCTCTTCTTTTATCTTCTCTCTTCTTTTATCTTCTCTCCTCTTTTATCTTATTCTCTCTTCCACTCTTTTCTTCTTCAACCACAACTCTCCAGTTCGATTTCTCTTCTTTCCACGCATCTTCCATTTTGTTTCTTCCCCCATTCGCCACTCTTTCGATTTTTGTATAAAGAGTTTTATAAGCACTGTTAGAAATATATTGAAAATTCAATTACTTCTGATTGAAAATTCGACTACTTTTGATTGAATATTCAACTATTTGGTTGAAAAATCAACTATATTTTATTTAAAATTCATTCAGCTACGGTAATTGTAGAAAACTTCAACTAAAGTAATTGAAATTTTTTTTTACAGTGAGGTCTTAATGTTTCTATGTGACAACCAAATGACAACTGTTATGAAATATATTAAATGGATATTCAAACTTAACATCTACTTTAGATAGTCAAAAAATTGAATTACACTCTCTAAACTTGAATCAGTGAAATTTAACTGATGACTAGTCAAATTCCACTGATTTTCAATGACTCTTTTCTCACGGTTTTAATTAGTGAATAATCTACTGAAGATCAGTGAAAAGTCACTGCAATTTTTAGTAGTTTAGTGAAGATGACTGAAAATTTCAGTGACTTTTGACTGATTCTCAGTGAACTTTCATTGATTAAAATCATGAGAAAAGAGTCACTGAAAATCAGTGGAATTTTACTGATTCTGTTTTACAGAGTGGAATTATTTCAATCGAAAACTGCGAAGTTGCTAAAAATGATCTTTCAACTCTCTAAACTTAAATCAGTGAAATTTAACTGATTACCAGTAAAATTCCACTGATTTGCAGTGACTCTTTTCTCACGATTTTAATCAGTGAAAAATCTACAGGAAATCAGTGAAAAGTCACTGAAATTTTTAGTAGTTTAGTGAAGATGACTGAAAATTTCAGTGAATTTTGACTGATTCTCAATGAATTTTCACTGATTAAAATCGTAAGAAAAGAGTCATTGAAAATCAGTGGAATTTGACTGATTCAGTTTTAGAGACCAGATATATTCATTCTAGATATCTAGATATTCATCCAGTTATCGTTTTTTATTTCTTATTACTTTAAGTCATTCAAAAGTCATTCACTTTCTTTATCTGAACCAGTGGAATTTCGATGATTCAAAATTAGAGAGCAGATTTGAAACAACAATGTGTATGAGAGATTTTAGAGACATTTTGTTACATCTCCTTTTTAGAGAGGATTTTTTAAAGAAGTTTTTAGGATTTTTAAAAGATTTCGCAGCATTTTAAGGAATTTTAGAATATTTCGCGGAATTTTAAAGGAATTCTTAAAATTTTTAAAGATTCCAACGAATTTTAACCGATTGCGAATGTTTTTGCGAAATTTTGAGGAATTTGAAGAGAACTTGATAGATTTTTATGACTTTTAAACGATTGTATGGATTTTTAAAAGATTTCATGGAATTTGATTAGATTTCTATAATACTTTGAACAGATTTTAAAGGATATAAATTCTCAAAATCTGAATTAGTAAAAAGTAGGTCACTAATTTACTTTAGTGAAAAATTCTATTAATTGGTAGTCATTTTTGACTAAAACTTTAGTGAAAATTTGAAAACTGCGAATTGAAATAGTGAAATACAACTAATAATTAGTAAACATTTTCACTAAAGTAAATTAGTGATCTACTTTTCACTAATTTATTCAGACTTAGAGAGAAAGAAATTTTAATTGTTATTATAGAATTTTACGGAATTTCAAGAAGTTTCTAGGATTTTTAAGAGGTTTTCACAAATTTTAAAAGATTTAGAAGGATTTTGTGAAATTTTAAGAGATTTAGAAAAATTATAATTTAGATTGTTTCTGGGATTTGAATCTTGTTGTAGAATTTTGAAATTTCAAAACGTTTCTGAAAATTTGTAAAGGATTTTAAATGTTTATTTTCAGGAATATTAACAGTCAAGAGATTTTAACGATTTTTAAAAGACTTTAAGTGGCATTTTTAAGGATTTCATGTTTTATAAAATTTCTAATAATTTTAGATTTTAAAAGGTTTTTCTGATTTTTAAAAGATTTTATGGAATTTGATGAGATTTCAAGAAGTTTCTAGGATTTTTAAGAGGTTTTCACGAATTTTAAGTGATCTAGACAAATTATAATTTAATTAGATTGTTTCTGGGATTTGAATCTTGTTGTAGAATTTTGAAATTTCAAAAGGTTTGTGAAAATTTGTAAAGGATTTTAAATGTTTATTTTCAGGAATTTTAACAGTCAAGAGATTTTAACGATTTTTAAAAGACTTTAAGTGGCATTTTTAAGGATTTCATGTTTTATAAAATTTCTAATAATTTTAGATTTCAAAAGGTTTTTCTGATTTTTTAAAGATTTTATGGAATTTGATGAGATTTCAAGAAGTTTCTGGGAACTTTCAGTGGTTTTACGACTTTATATAGATTTTAAGATTTTCAAGCCTTTTAAAATATTTAATACGATTTAAAGAATTTTAAAATTTATCAGGGAATTTTATTGAGGAATTTGAAAATATTTTTTTGTGATTTTTAAAAGATTTTATAGAGTTTACAAGGATTTCGTAAAATTTTAAAAGTTTTCAAGAGATTTTTCTAATTTCTAAAGTATTTTGTAAAATTTTGTAAATCTTCATGATATTTGATGAAATTTCTAATGATGAATATCTAGAAAATTAGGGTGAATATCTATCTAGATATTTACGATGAATATCTAGATATTCATCCTAATTGTCTCGTTTTTAAACTTAGTACGTATCTAGATATTTAAATTGAATCTTTTAGATAGTTGATCAGCTATTCGAGTATCTAAGATATTGAGGCTAAATATCCAGATACTTAAACTGTATATCTTTAGATGGCTGTCACAATCTGTCACATATTTTCTCCATGTAATTATGCTGGCAACTATTCAATAATAATTGCCACATTAGCTATGGATCTCATCACAAAATAGTTATGCTTATTGAAACCATATAAATTATAGTTGTACCATATTTTCCTATTTCTCTGGTTGTCACATCCATAACAGTTTTCTCCATAGACCCCTCAAAAAAAAAAAAAAAAAAAAAACAACTTTCCCGCATTAAGGTAACGAGATCCACCCCATTAAATTTGCGTGCAGCGAATACATTATTTCCCGTAAATAATGAAGTGTCCAACAATCCAATTACACAAAGAAGCACTATGAGCTTCTTATCATCCGAATGATTTATTTCCTACAAAAGAAATAAGAGCCGCATAAAAGTTTCGCCTTGTGCGCATCGTCAGAAGCGCCTCGCGCGATAGATTCTTCGGAATCGGGAGCCAATCGATCGACAAAATCGTTTGAGCGATGGCAAGACTTCGATTGGAATGTTGAACTCTAGAAAACGGGAGATCGTCATCGGAGATGGAAGGGACTGAGAATGGACTGAAAGATTGATTCTGGAAGGGGCATATGACGCAGTCCTTACGCGCGTGTCGCGAAAGAATGGCTGTCCTAGACTAAAAACGAAACAGCGCCAAGGAATGCAACGTTGCAGAACACCTTGCTCGGATGCTGGCGAAGAGATCGGTTGCATAGCCGCATAGCAGAGCGTGCGTGAGATATGGCAACGTCGTGCTGATAATTGTCGCACATCCCAACAATGTTGCTGACAATTCATTCTTGTTCATTCTGTCGCATGACGTTACGATCGTAATCACGTGTTGTTAAACTCTTCCTCAACATGTAATAATGTATTCAACACTCTTTTCTGCTTTGGCTAATGTTAAAAAAAACGGTCGATTAGGCATTTTGAAAAAAATTGCGAAATAACGGGTGTAATCGGTCGCAGACATGTTTTTTGCAATTATCTCGAGAATCATTTATATAGCTGGGTTGGCCACATGCCAGGGAAGTCAGGGAAAAATGCAAGTAGTTGTAAAGGAAAATCACAGGAAAAATAAGGACTGAAAGTGTTTACAGTTTAAGTCAGTTTTTAGTCTTGTTTTAAGATTTCTTAGTCTTAAAACAAGACTAAAAACTTAAAAACTTAATAAACTATAAAATCTATGTCAATTCTATCACATAAAAAACAAGGACTGAAAGTGTTTACAGTTTAAGACAGTTTTTAGGCTGAATTTAAGTTTAAGTCAGTTTTTAGTCTTGTTTTAAGATTTCTTAGTCTTAAAACAAGACTAACAACTGACTTAAACTCTAAATATTTTCAGTCCTTGTTTTTGATTTTATAGTTTATTAATATTTAACAGATTTTAGAAACTTTCCAAGCAGTGCTCTCAGATCGAGCTAGAAATTTACCCCCTCTACATTTACAATTTATCGAAAAAAAAGTAATTTATTATATATAATGTGAGAAATTTTATTTATATAATTCAAGAAAACACTTAAATAATAGAGAAATAATTTCAAAATTTTGACAAATTATACTTGAAAAATTGATTTTTTTCGCTGAAATAGTGGATTTGGAGAGGGTAAATTTCTAGCTCGATGTGAGAGCACAATTTTTAAGGTTTTCGAAGGATTATAAAGAATTTCCAGGCATTTTTTGAGATTCTTTGGGTTTCTAATGATTTCAAGGGCTTTTAAATTATTTTAAAAGATTTTATAAGAGGTTTCTAGGAATTTTTAAAGGGATTACAAGAGATTTGTATAATATTTAACCGATTTAGTGGAATTTTAAATTTTCTTGGGTAATTTTAAAGGACTTTAAAAAACTTGTAAGAATTTAAAAAAAATTTTATTTTTTGAAGTAATTTTTACAGATTTTAATGTTCCTCGTGGAATTTGAAAGGATTTCATGAGATTTTTATGATTCTTAAAAGATTTTGTGGAATTTTACAAAATTTAAAGGGATTTTTACGTATTTTAAAGGATCTTGAAAATTTTAATTGAATTATAAGGGATTTTAAGAGACTTGGAAGAGTTTCAAGAAATTTAAAATATAATCTCGTGGAATTTTAAAGAATTTTAAAAGGCTTGTAAGAATTTTAAGAAATTTTGATTCTTACAAAGTAATTTTAAGGGATTTGATTGAAATTTTAAATAATCTCACAAGATTTTTATGATTTATAAAAGATTTTGTAGAATTTTATGGAATTTCAAGAGGTTTCATTGAATTTTAAGATATCTTTACGTATTTTAGAGATTTAAAAGTTTTTCGTGGAATTCTAAAGAATTTTAAGAAGCTTGTAAAAATTTAAAGAAATTTTGACATTTTTAAAATGATTTTAAGGAATTTAAATATTTCTCAAGGAATTAAAAAAAATTCAAAAATTATTTTTGATTTTTAACGGATTTTGTGAGGTTTTTGTTTCCAAGAATTTTTATTTAGAGATTTTAATGTGTTTTAGGGATTTTCAAAGTTCCTTATTGAATTTTAAAGAATTTATGACATTTTATAGATTTAACTCTTTCTTTCAAAAAATTTCAATTAATTTAAAAATATTTCCAAGGTTTTTGTACATCTGAGAGATTTATACAAATTTTAGATTTAGTGAAGTGGTTTTAAATTTAAAAAAATTGAAAGTAATATTATATATGAAATTTTTTTAAATTTCAATATTATTTTTACTATTTTTATTATTTTTGTCTAAAAGTCAGGGAATTAATAGAATTAGAATTAGTAATAATTTGTATAAAAAGCGAATTTTCTGAAAGTAATTATTTTAAAAAAATGGAATTTTTCTTTATATTATTGAAAATTAATGAACCAATGTTGATAAATATTCCAAAACATTTTTAACGTGGCATTTTTGAGTTCATTTATCTTTATCGATTAATTAATCGATTTATTTAATTATTTAATTGCAAACCAAGCGGAAAAACAGCCTAAAAGTTTTATAATAATTCCAATTTTGTAAGAAAAATTTCCGAATTCAGATAAAAATTAATTCATGATGAAGTTAAAAAATACAATATATTATGGAAAAAATAAATTTCGTATTCGAATTGGAAAAATTACTAAAAATTCTAAACTATTTCCTCTTGGACAAAATTGTAATCCACGTTGGAAAAATTTCCTACTTGTTCACATATTTATACAATCTAAGTTTTCCGAAATATTTCCAATATAAGAAAATATTTCCAGAATTTTCGAAATATTTTCGAAATTTTCAAAAAAAGAACAACATATTATTCATAGAAAATTTGCCAAAATTTCTTGAAAAAAGCGTATATCCGACATTTTTCATAAAAATTTCCTACTAAATCGTGTATGAAAAATTCCCGAAATTTTTTATAGTGTATAGATAATCATTATTTATTGCATGCATGTTGATTGTTTTATATATGCAGAGAATAAGGTATACGTTGAGATTTGGGTAGTAATGGGATTATAATTAGCAGATTGGTATGCTAATGTTATCACGTGTTTGCTCAAAATTTGAGTTGGAGGTCGAGTCTTATATTAAAACTATAAGAGCCTGGGTTTCGAATATACGACTACGACCACTTTTATAGTATCTCTTATCAAGCCAAATCCGATATGGCGGCCAATAACTCGAGCTACCTACCGCAGAGCTCTTCCTCGATAATATCCCACAGGCACCATTATAAACCCCATTACAGTGTTTTTACTAATTTATCGAATATCTTACTCTGTAAGAGCATTACTAATTACTCTAATTATTATAATCGGACGTTCACACTTGCAGGAATCGAATTAAACGTCATTAAATTCTATCCGCGGATATCGATCGAGATTTACAAAGTCAGATTGCAATGTTAAATCTACTTGCGAAAATAAGATAAGAAATTTAAAATTATGCAAAACGATTTGTCCCCTTAAAAATGATTGACCTCGTTTATAATGTAAGAAATTGTTAGAAATTGTTATAATTGCAAAAAATATATTTTTTATTAAAAGTATACTTTTAAGGCCATGTAAGACTTACCCGATTCCTACCTTACCGACATTTTTTTGTCTGCAACGCTATATCTACATTTATTGAGATATCAATTTGAAAATTTCTGAAATTGAAGCTAAAACACTAAGGTACGTTTATCTGCTCTTAAATATTGACATTTGTAAAAAAAAATTTGTTGACAAATTATTTTTTTCATTTTTACAAAAATTTAAGACCAGATAAACATACCTTAGCATATTTTCTTTAATTTTAGGAATGTTCAGTTTGATATCTCAATAAATGTAGACGTAGCATTGCAGACAAAAAAATGTCGGTAAGGTAGGGATCGGGTAAGTCTTACATGGCCTTAATTGAGAAAGGAAATCATTTGAAAATGTCGAATGACGGAGAGAATTAGAAAAATGTGAAAAACGCGGAAATGACACGCGACGAGTCTCTCAAGGAGTTGACATTCATATTATGCATCTGGTCTTTTATGGAAAATAGTTTGTTCTTATCCTGAGTGAGTAAATGTTCAGACCTGAGGCAACAAGGACGTATGTTAATGAGGACGTATGAAGTCGCCGCGAACTGGGTCTTAGACATCGACAACGAGATAATAAGAGATGATGGCGTCATTAAAGATATTTGTCATGCTTTCTTCGTGATTTAAAGTCTCGGGCATCTAAATTGCAATCTAATACTTTATTATAGCTTATAATTTTATTCATAAGCAGCTTAATTATAATATGCTCTTATTACAAGATTAATGCTAGCAAATTATTAATATTCTTATCCACGTTCGAGAGATTATTATCTAACTTCATTGATCAATTAATTTTAACATCTATAATATAGATATCTATATTATAAGAGATGAAAGATGGAGTAATGAGAAATTTAAATCGGTCTTAATTGAAAAGTTAAACAAGTAACGCTTTAATTAGAGATACGAATCTCTGCTTATATTTTTAAGGATCTTTCCGGATAACTGTAGTTTGACATTTGAAATGAAACCCAAGGTAGCCATAAAATTTTCTACCCATGAAACTTTCGACCCGATTTTCATGGTCAAATCGAATTTCCATGCTCGAAAAAAAACAAGTTCTATTCAGACGGGAAAATAATCCGTGACAAAAAGAGGCGCCAAATTTTCTGATCTTGGCGTCAGGAACAATTTTTTTCTTTCTCTATTTAATTTCCTTTGATTAAAATCATAGAAAAAATTTATTTCTTTATAAAAAATTATTCGAGAAATTATTAGATGTCTTTCGTTAGATTTCGATGAAATGTTTTAGTGAGACGTTTGAAATAAAGTAGCAGATTTAGCCAATTAAATTAGTTATCTCTTGCGCCGTTCAAATTTCTTGAAGGAACGTGGCGAAATGTTTGTCGGACAGCGGACTTTTCCAAGTTGCGAGTAAAAAAAAAGACCATAAATCTGGCAAGCGTGTCTCATAATTCTCGACCATCTGCGATTCGCGTTAATAGTAACGATCGGTAAAGGCGAGTCACGATCGAGAACCTGCGAGGGAAATAAAATTGCATACTGATGCAGGTGCGCGAGCAGGCACTTTACTTAACGTTCATTGATATAAGTCCAAAGAAACCAAGAAGAGCGATCAGGACCGGATTTCTGAAGCACGCGTGCAAACCTCTGGTCAATCTCTCCTAATCTTTTCAATTAAAACCTTCATTTTTCGGATTTCTTACATCCTCTCCTGGTTTTAAAACTAAATCAGAAGAAATGAGTCATAATTTCACACATTCAACATTTTTATATACAATTTTTTATGTGTAAATAATTGAAACCTGCTCTATATCATTTTCACTTTAAATAGTTCTCTAAATTTGAATCAGTGAAAATTTCACTGATTTAATTAGTGATTAAGTATTTCACTGATGAATCAGTGATTTGAGGATTTTCACTGATCAATTTAGTAATTAGTCCAGTGATTATCAGTAAGTTCTTACTAATTTAATTAGTGAACCGATATAACCTTTACAAATTTCTGTAAAGTATACTTATTATTTTTGAAAATCAAGTTCAAATTTCAATCTGTAA
The DNA here is from genome assembly GCA_900474325.1 of Synergus umbraculus. NCBI lineage: Eukaryota > Metazoa > Arthropoda > Insecta > Hymenoptera > Cynipidae > Synergus > Synergus umbraculus. The sequence goes on from UCOK01011422.1 coordinate 36,553, forward strand.
TTTCAGGAATTATCGGTCCACATTATTCCTTTGTACTGATTCAATTAGTGATATTTGTTCACTGAATGAATCAGTAACTTTTCACTGATTATCAGTGACTGGATTCTAGCTATTTGAATCAGTGAGATTTCACTCTGTCAATCTGTGACTTAAATTTTCACTGATTCAGATTTAGAGAGTGGTGGTGCATAAAAATATTACAGTTCAAATTAATTTGCAAAATTTGCATATTAATTTGAACTTTAATATTTTTATGCACCACCACTGTTTATTTTACTTCTTACAACTTCAAGTTCTTTAAAAACCAATAAAATTTCCTGATTCAAATTTACACCTAGAAAAGAAAAGTTTCTTTGAATCAAAGAATGTTTATTTGATTCAAAGAAATTTTTTCTGGGTGTAGAGGATTTTTAAAAGATTTCGTAGAATTTTAAGGGATTTTGGCATATTTCGTGGAATTTTAACGGAATTCGTTAAATTTTAAGAGATTTTTTTTTTTAAAGCTAGGAAATTTTAAGGGATAATAGATTGTTTGAAATTTTGAGAAATATTAAGAGGTTTCTAAGAACTTAGGAGAATCCAACGAATTTTCACGATATTTTTAACGAATTTTTAAGGAATTTTAACGAGAGTCCAACGAATTTTAATAGGAGATTTATTTCTAATGTTTTCATGAAATTTCGAGGAATTTTCAGAAAATTAAAAAGATTTTTATGATTCTTAAAAGTTTTTCTGGAATTTTATGTAATTTCTAATATTTTTAATGGATTTTCGTACAATTCAAAGATTTTAAAGAAATTTCTGGAAATTTTCAGGAACTTTAAGAGATTTAAACGTATTTTAGGCGATTTCGAAAGTTTTTGTTGAAATTTTAAGTGATTTGAAAATATTTCTGGGAGTTTTAAGAAATTTTAAGGGATTTTAAATCTTGTGAAATTTCGAGGAATTTAAAGAGATTTTAAAAGATTTCGGAAAATTTTAAGGGACTTTGTTGAATATTAAATATTTTCATAAAATGTCTAGGGATTTTAAAATAATTCAAGAGATACTAATAATTAAAAAAATATTTTATTGAATTTTTAAGAATCTTGTGAACGAATTTAAACGAGATTTCAACGAATTTTAAGAGATTTCTAATGTTTTCGTGAAATTTTCGAGGAATTTTAAAAGAATTAAGAAGATTTTTGTGATTCTTAAAAGTTTTTCTGGAATTTTATGTAATTTCTAATATTTTTAATGGATTTTCAAGGATGTTAAGGGACTTTAAATTTGATCGTACAATTCAAAGATTTTAAAGAAATTTCTGGAAATTTTCAGGAACTTTAAGAGATTTAAACGTATTTTAGGCGATTTCGAAAGTTTTTGTTGAAATTTTAAGTGATTTGAAAATATTTCTGGGAGTTTTAAGAAATTTTAAGGGATTTTAAATCTTGTGAAATTTCGAGGAATTTAAAGAGATTTTAAAAGATTTCGGAAAATTTTAAGGGACTTTGTTGAATATTAAATATTTACATAAAATGTCTAGGGATTTTAAAAGAATTCAAGAGATACTAATAATTAAAAAAATATTTTATTGAATTTTTAAGAATCTTGTGAACGAATTTAAACGAGATTTCAACGAATTTTAAGAGATTTCTAATGTTTTCGTGAAATTTCGAGGAATTTAAAAAGAATTAAGAAGATTTTTGTGATTCTTGAAAGTTTTTGTGGAATTTAATGTAATTTCTAATAATTTTAATGGATCTCCAAGGATGTAAAGGGACTTTGAATTTTATCGTAAAATTCAAAGATTTTTAAGAAGTTTCTGGAAATTTTTAGAAATTTTCACGAATTTTAAGATATTTTAGGCGATTTCGAAGGTTGTTGTTGAAATTTTAAGTGATTTGAAAAGATTTCTGGGTGTTTTAAGAGATTTTAAGGGATTTATATCTTATTGAGAAATTCCGATGAATTTAAAGTATTTCAAAGATATCTTATAATTTTAATGGATTTTAAAGGACTTAATGAAACTTTAATAATTTTATCGTAGATTTTTTTATAGAATTTCAAGAAGTTCCTGTAAATTTTAAGAGAATTTCCGTACATATGTAATTTTTAACAGATTTTGAAGAATTTGAAACGATTTGATGGAATTCGATAAGATTCCTAGGGATTTTAGAAGATTTTAAATGTTAAGAAATTCCAAAGAGGTTTTTAGGAATTTTTTGAGGATTTTTACAAATTTGTATATATTTTCACAAATTTTAACGAATTTCAAAAGGTTTCTAAGAAATTTACGAGATTTTAACAAATTTTTGTTTCAAAAATTTTAATAGGCCAGAAAATAAACATTTGCCCGATTATTTTGTTTTCCTAAATCCAGAAAAAAGTTTCTTTGAATTAAATAAAATTTTGAAATGTTTATTTGATTCAAAGAAACTGTATTCTGGGTATAAAAAAGGAAAATCTATAAAATTAAACACAACTTTCTTCTGTACAACTGAACTAAAAATCATTTGTAAATAAAAAACCTAGTTATCTCCGTAAATCCTTAAGGAAGTGCATCAGACCTTTAAGGGCGTTTGCAACTTTTTAATCAGATGCTTTAGAAAACGGCGATGGTGAATCGAGTGGCAATAGATTCCGCTAGTTGCAATAAATTTTCCGATTGAATCGATCTACGACGACCAGATCGGCAATTTCTTTCACGGTCGTTTGTGTGTGCGTACGTGGAAAGGCTTTACTTTAAATTAATAATAAGTCCTTGCTACATTGACGCGTCCTCGATGCACTTGCATCGGGGGCAATGCGATGCCATTGGCTTTGAAAAAAATTATCCGGCCGTCGCGCTAACCGGCGATCTTTGCAAGAAAATCTCATAACTATGCGGGAAAAGTTAGGTTTAACAGACTTTGTGATAGCCTAGCGCGACCGGTATCGTTCAATATTAATCGATTGCGGCCTCCGAGCAAAACATTGAGATTGAACACGTTACATACTTCGGAAAGAAACGTATTTTTCCAGATGTAACAGTTTACTGTGCCTGTTTTCGAAATCACCACGCTTTTTACTCCCTGAACGTTATTCGCATAATGTGCCAACTTTCGAAAATTTTCTTAATTGCAGAAATTGCTTTTAATTACTTCATTAAAATTGATATCAATTTTTTCCTGCAGGTCATGTACTTTCAATGAATAGTGCAGATCTTGTCTTAATCTTGAAAATGTAACGAAATGTCTCGAAAATCTTGCATTTTGTTGTTGCAATCCTGATTGGCATTTGAATGACTTAAAGTTGAAAAAAAAAAATAATCTGCGGAAAAACAATTCACAAAAACCTTCAATATTCTTTAAAATTCATTAAAATTTCTTAAAACTCTCAGAAAGCTCTTGAAATACCTTAAAAATCGACAAAAACCTTTAAAATCATGACTCTCTGAACCTAAGTTAAAATTCGCAAAAATCTGTAAAAATTCCTAAAATCTCTTTGAATTTCTTAAAATTTTTAATCTTTTAAAATTCCTTAGCTTCAAAAACAAAATATCTTAAAATTTCACGAATTCCGTTAAAATTCCGCGAAATGTAGACTGAAATACCTTAAAATTCTACGAAATCAGAAAAATTTCATTGGTTTTTAAAGAACTTGAAGTTCAATTTTTTTGAATTAAACTGAATTTCTTTGAATCATGTAAATTTTGTTTAATATAAAGGTATTTTTTCTTTGACCCTATATGAATGATACATTTATTTGATTCAAATCCTATATATTTCAAGTATTATGTATAATGCAAGAACTAAAATTTCAACAGGTGGAAATGTACACAAGGTGACTGTGATTTATGGTAGGAAAAAGAAAAGAAAAGAAAAGTAAGAAAAAGAGAGTGAAATGTTGGAAAAGAAGATAAAAACCGAAAACTGGTTTAAAATAGAAATAACGTTCTAAACTAACTTTAAACTTTTTTTTCTTAAACTTTCTTTTTAAAGTGAATAAAATCAGGATGTTTATAATGATCAGGGAATTGAAAATTCTCGGGGTTTTCCCGGTTTTCTTCGGGTCTTTACCAATCTTTTCCCGGTTAAAGTTTTTTCCTTTGGACAAATTTATGTCTTTTTTTGAATTTGGCCTTTTTGTGATTTTTGAAAAAACATTAAAAAATGTTTAAATTCCTCAATAAAATATCCTGAAAAATCCATCAAAAGTATTAGAAATCTTGTCAGATTCTATGAAATTCATAAGAATTGCATAAAATCTTTTAAAAATCAGAAAACTTTCTTGAAATCCCTTAAAATTATTAGAAATCTCGTAAAATTCCATAAAATCCTTAAAAATCCCAATAAAGTCTTTTACAAGTCATTAACATCTCTTAATTCTCCTAAAATTCTTGGAAATTCCATGACATTTAAAAGTCCCTTAGAATTCTCAGAAAAAATTTTCAAATTTCGAAAATCCTCGAAAAGACTTAAAAAAATCCTTTAAAGTCCCCAAAACCTTTCTAAATATCTTAATAACAATTAAAATACTTTTTTATCCTTCAAAATATATTTAAAATATGCGAGAAATGTCAATAAATTCCATGAAATCCTTAAAACTTACTCAAAATATTTTCAAAATTAGAACAATCTGTTGAAATTCCTTAAAATTATTACATATTTCATGAAATTGCCCAAAATCTTTTAAAAATCATAAAAATCTCTTGAGTTTTCTTAAAATTCCTCGAAGTTTCATGAGAACATTTAAAATCTCTTAAAATTCCTTAGAGTTCTCAAAAAAACTTTTGAATGACTTGAAGTTATATAGAAGTAAAAAAAATAATCGCGTATTCTCTCTAAAATTGAATCAGTGAAAGTTGACTGATTTTCAGTGACTCTTTTCAAGATTTATTCGTTCCGTTAAAATTTCTTAAAACTCTCATAGAGCCCTTGAAATCCCTTAAAAATCCACAAAAAACTTTAAAATCAGGAATCTCTTTTCACACCAAAGTTAAGATTCGCAAAAATCTCTGAAAATTCCTAAAATCTCTTTGAATTTCTTAAAATTTGAAATCTTTTAAAGTTCCTTAGCTTCAAAAACAAATTCTCTTAAAATTTCACAAATTCCATTAAAATTCCGCGAAGTATATACTGAAATACCTTAAAATTCTATGAAATCTTATAAAAATCATCTAAATTTGTATCAGGCAAATTTCATTGATTTTTAAAATTAAAGTTGTAAAAAGTAAAATAAATAATCTTGGTTGGTTTACTAGTGCATACTCAGAAAAAAGTTTGTTTGAATCAAACAAACGTATCATTAATATAAGAATAAAAAAAATATCTGAATTTATCGAAATTTGTTTGAATTAGAAAAAAATTTCTCTCTAAATCTGAATTATTGAAAAGTAGGTCACTAATTTACTTTAGTGGAAATTTTCACTAATTATTAGTTGTATTTTACTATTTCAATTAGTAAGTTTTCAACTTTTCACTAAAGTTTTAGTCAGAAATGACTAACAATTAGTAGAATTTTTCACTAAAGTAAATTAGTGACCTACTTTTCACTAATTCAGATTTAGAGAGTTGATTTAAAAAAATTGTTTTAAGATGATGAAATCAATTTTTTTGAATTAAACAAAATTTCTTTGAATCAACTCTCTAAAACTGAATCAGTAAAATTCCAATGATTTTCAGTGACAGAAAAAACAAGGACTGAAAGTGTTTACAGTTTAAATCAGTTTTTACGCTGAATTTCAGTCTTAAGTCAGTTTTTAGTTTTGTTTTAAGACTAAAAAATCTAAAAACAAGCCTTCTTAGTCTTAAAACAAGACTAAAAACTGACTTAAGACTGAAATTCAGCCTAAAAACTGATTTCAGCTGTAAACACTTTTAGTCCTTGTTTCTTCTGTGTAAATTATTATTAGAATTAGAATTATTGATTGGGTTGAAGTTTCAGACGTCTAGTTGGACAATTTTTTATTTTTATATCCATTGGAATAAAAATATTTTAAAAAATGTTTCCAAAACCCTTATTTTGAGATTTCATGCTCTCTATAATTGAATCAGTTAAATTCCACTGATTTTCAGTAATTTTTTTATCACGATTTAAATCAGTGAAAATTCACTGAGAATCAGTCAAAAGTTACTGAAATTTTCAGTCATCGTCACTAAACTTCTACAAATTTCAGTGACTTTTTCACTGATTTCCAGTAGATTTTTCACTGATTAAAATCGTGAGAAAAGAGTCACTGCAAATCAGTGGAATTTGACTGGTAATCAGTTAAATTTCACTGATTCAAGTTTAGAGAGAAATAAATTTTGTTTAATATAAAGATATTTTTTCTTTGACCCTATACAAATAATGATACATTTATTTGATTCAAATCCTACATATTTCAAGTATTATGTATAATGCAAGAACTAAAATTTCAACAGCCGATAATCTGTATCAGCCAACAAAATAATTAAAGCTCATTGATCCTTGTCGGAATTCTCTCCGCGCCATAACTAGAAAGAAGACATGGATAAACTATTCCATGAGTAATTAATTATGTAATTGATTCAATCGGAGATTAAAGGGCACGACGATGTTGAAATCCGTGAAAAAGGGAAGCGATGAATACGCGCTTGATAAAATGAGTCGACGAAGGGTTGGAAGTGAAACATGGCGAGAGAAGTAACAAGAGGGAGAGAGAGAGAATGAGTGAGAGAGGGTTTGAGGGGAAAAAAAGGGGAAAAAGAGGGGTAGAGAGTTGCTCGCGGTTTGGAATGCTTTGAAAGGCCGCGAGCGATTCTTGGCTAGAGCTCTGCGGGCCGCGAGATGCTGAGGACCTGGACCATCTCGAAAGAAGAAAGATGGCAAGAAAAAAGAGAGATCTTTAAGAAGAGAGAGAAATTTAATGGAGGGGGAATAAAGAGAGAGACTCAGGGAATCGCAGGTCGTCCTGCCTTGCTTCGATTAATTACCACATTGTCGTCCTCCGCCCGATGCTAGATGTTCCGCCATGGTAATCCCTGGGGGAGGTACCCCGCCTTGATTTAATCTCCGACATTTTTGTCCGCGTAAATGCCGTCCCTTGTACGTTGCACTTACCTTCCCTTTGCAATTGATTCTCACGATATATACCAAGTTTATACTATATAAGTATATATGTATATATACAAATACATATATCTATATATATATATATATATGTAGTCACAACTCACAAGTTGACCATCGCATCCGTGTAAAGTACATGCACTTTCATGAGATGATTAAACGAAAAGTGAAGAACAGGTTCTTTGAAATCGAGAGAAAAACGAGGTGTCTTCCTTTTGTGCGCTTAAGAGTTAAGTGAAAAAAAATATATATGAGGCATGTTTGTGAGGTTTCAAGTATAATCTTTTATTCGAAGTGTTGGGTGATACCTTTTGATATTTATGGGGTGAGAAAATAGATTAAGGTACTCAGCGAATGTTGATAATTTGATTAAGGGATTAAGTAATACTGTGATAGGGAAATTATTATTATTAGAAGCCGTAGAGACTAAAGGAAATTTTTGTTTTGGCTTCTATTATTTCAGATTATACTTTGCATTCTGATATATGTATGTATCTTAAAAAAGTGATGTTCATGGAAAAAATAAAATGGCTTAATTTATCAGTTAACATGCGCTCTGAACGTGTTTTTCCTGGAATTTAGTAACTTTTACTATTTAAAATTGTAATTTATGCAATTTTCTTATTAGTAAAAATTACAATTTGAAATAGTAAAATTTAATACTCTCTAAAACTGAATCAGTCAAATTCCACTGATTTTCAGTGACTCTTTTCTTACGATTTTTATCAATGAAAAATCTACTGGAAATCAGTCAAAAGTCACTGAAACTTTCAGTCGTCTTCACAAAACTGCTAAAAATTTCAGTGACTTTTCACTGATTTCCAGTAGATTTTTCATTGATTAAAATCGTGAGAAAAGAGTCTCTGCAAATCAGTGGAATTTGACTGGTAATCAGTTAAATTTCACTGATTCATTCAGAGCGCATGTTAACTATTTTAAATGGTAAATTCAGTTATTTTCTTTTTTGATTTGATTATATATTTTGTGAAATTTTAAGTAATTCGACAAACTTTTAAGAGATTTTTACGCATTTCACGTCGAAATTTCATTTGATTTTAAGGTATTTAAAAAGATTTAATGAGATTTCATTCTCTCTAAAGCTGAATCAGTGAAAAGTCACTGATTGACAGTGAAATCTTACTGATTCAAATAGCTAGAATCAGGTCACTGATAATCAGTGAAAAGTTACTGATTCATTCAGTGAACAAAAGTCACTGATTGAATCAGTACAAAGGAATAATGTGGATCGATAGTTGGCAGCACTTGTACATGTACACCTTTTATGAATTCAAAATTTCCATAATTACTGAAATTACAGATTGAAATTGGAACTTGATTTTAAAAAATAATAAGTATTCTTTATTGAAATTTTTAAGGGTTATAACGGTTCACTAATTAAATTAGTAAGAACTTACTGATAATCAGTGACTAATTACTGAATTGATCAGTGAAAAGTCTCAAATCACTGATTCATCAGTGAAATACTTAATCACTAATTAAATCAGTGAAAGTTTCACTGATTCAAATTTAGAGAATTGGATTTTCAGGGATTTCATGGAATTTTAAGTAATTTTATTGGATTTGATGATATTTTGGAAGATTATAAATAATTTTAAGCAACTTTAAGATATTTTATGAGATATTAATATTAGTAATTTTAAAGACATTCATTTCCAGAAACTTGGAAATAAATGGAAAGAATTTTACAAAATTGCATAAAATTTTTTAATAGTTTTCAGAGATTTAACGATATTTCATAGGATATTAAGTTATTTTAATGACTTAAGGGATTTCAAGGGATTTAAGAAATTTTAAAGAATTTAATGAAATTTCATGGAATTTTTAGTAATTTTAAGATATATAATGAGACTTGAAGGGATTTTGAGTAATTTTAAGTAATTTCAGGACATAACAATTGATTTTACAAAATTTAAAAGAATTTAATAAAATTTCATTAGATTTTCAGTGATTTCATGGGATTTTAATTAATTTTATGGAATATGATGATATTTTGGAAGATTCTAAGTAATTCTTGGCGACTTTCAGATATTTTATGAGATATTACTATATAAGTAATTTTAAGAACATTTATTTCTAGAAATTTGGAAATAAATGGAAAGGATTTTACGAAATTGCATACAATTTTTTAATAGTTTTCAGAGATTTAACGATATTTCGTAGGATGTTAAGTTATTTTGATGACTTAAAAGGGATTTCAAGGGATTTACAAGATTTCATTGAATTTTCAGGAATTTCAAGGGACTTCATAAGATTTCATGGGATTTTAAGTAATTTTATAGGATTCAGTAATTTTAAGGACATTTAGTGAGATTATATTGGATTTTCAAGAATTTCAATGAATTTCAAGAAATTTCATGGAATTTTGAGTAATTTTAAGTAATTTTAAGACATATCAATTGATTTTGCAAAATTTAAAAGAATTTAATAAGATTTCATTGGATTTTCAGTGATTTCATGGGATTTTAATTAATTTTATGGAATTTAATGATATTTTGGAAGATTCTAAGTAATTCTTGGCGACTTTCAGATATTTTATGAGATATTACTATATAAGTAATTTTAAGAACATTTATTTCCAGAAATTTGGAAATAAATGGAAAAAATTTCACAAAATTGCATAAAATTTTTTAATAGTTCTCAGAAATTTAACGATATTTTATAGGATATTAAGTTATTTTAATGACTTAAGGGATTTCAAGGGATTTACGGTATTTCATTGTATTTTCAGGAATTTCAAGGGACTTCATAAGATTTCATGGGATTTTAAGTAATTTTTTGGGATTTAGTAATTTTGAGGACATTTGGTGAGATTATATTGGATTTTCAAGAATTTCAAAGAATTTCAAGAAATTTCATGGAATTTTGAGTAATTTTAAGTAATTTTAAGACATATCAATTGATTTTGCAAAATTTAAAAGAATTTAATAAGATTTCATTGGATTTTCAGTGATTTCATGGGATTTTAATTAATTTTATGGAATTTAATGATATTTTGGAAGATTCTAAGCAATTCTTGGCGACTTTCAGATATTTTATGAAATATTACTATATAAGTAATTTTAAAGACATTCACTTAAGGGATTTCAAGGGATTTACGGTATTTCATTGTATTTTCAGGAATTTCAAGGGACTTCATAAGATTTCATGGGATTTTAAGTAATTTTTTGGGATTTAGTAATTTTGAGGACATTTGGTGAGATTATATTGGATTTTCAAGAATTTCAAAGAATTTCAAGAAATTTCATGGAATTTTGAGTAATTTTAAGTAATTTTAAGACATATCAATTGATTTTGCAAAATTTAAAAGCATTTAATAAGATTTCATACGATTTTAAGTAATTTTAAGAATTATAACGATAGTTTGTGGAATTTTATGGAACGTTGAAGAATATATATTTAGTGAATGAGCAATGAATCTCCATTAGACGTATAATATTTAGAAAACATGCAATGGAAATCCGAGACTCGCGACTCACGGAAGCATCTGGCACGACCACGCCGTCTCATTGGCCACCTCCACAAATCGTGATGAAAGGTAGAAGCCAGATAGAGAAATTCCCAGTATTCATTGTTGCTCGCACTACTACTGTGTGTATAAATTATAAAATATAAATCTGAAGGACAGATGGGTGCAGTATATGAAATATAGCCCAACCTCAAGCCAATCCTTTGACTCGAAAGTGGGAAACTTTATCATCCTACACTTTCCACACGTCTCTTCTCATCAGCGCTCTTCTGCTTCCGAGTTCTTCATCGTTGACAGGAAAGCTTTGGAATATATATTGCCCTCATGAAGCATTCCGCCTAACCAATTTCTTCTACACATCAACGGGTGGAAATGTACGCAAGGTGACTGTGATTTATGGCAGGAAAAAGAAAAGAAAAGAAAAGTAAGGAAAAGAGAGTGAAATGTTGGAAAAGAAGATAAAAACCGAAAACTGGTTTGAAATAGAAATAACGTTCTAAACTAACTTTAAACTTTTTTTATTAAACTTTCTTTTTAAAGTGAATAAAAGCAGGGTGTCTATAGTGATCAGGGAATCGGAAATTCCCGGTTTTCTTCGGGTCTTTTCCAGTCTTTTCCTGGTTAAAGTTTTTTCCTTTCGACCAATTTATGTCTTTTTTGAATTTTGCCTTTTTGTGATGAAAAAACATTTTAAAATTCTTAAATCCCTCAATAAAATACCCTGGAAAATTTTTAAATCTTTTAAATCCCATAAAATATTTTAAAAGTTATAAAAATCTCTCGCAATCAGTTAAAATTCGTGAAAACCTCTTAAATTACCCAGAAACTTGTTCAGATTCTTTAAAATTCTACGGTAACATTTAAAAATACTTTAAATCCTTTAAAAATCCATTAAAAGTATTAGAAACCTCGTCAGATTCCACTCTCTAAACTTGTATCAGTGAAATTTAACTGATTACCAGTCAATTTCCACTGATTTGCAGTGACTCTTTTCTCACGATTTTAATCAGTGAAAAATCTACTGAAAATCAGTAGAATTTGACTGATTCAGATTTAGAGAGCATAAGATTCTTCAAAATTGCATAAAATCTTTTAAAAATCAGAAAACTTTCTTGTAATCCCTTAAAATTATTAGAAATCTCGTAAAGTTTCATAAAATTCTTAAAAATGCCTATAAAGTCTTTTAAAAGTCATTAACTCCTCGAAATTACACGAAGACTTAAAACCCCTAAAGTTCTCAAAACCTTTCTAAATCTCTTAAAATTTCACGAAAAACCGACTGAAAAACCTTCGAAATCTCTTAAAGTTTGAGAAAATCTCTTAAAATTCCCAGAAACTTCTTCAAATTCTTTAAAATTATATTATAACAATTAAAATACCTTTTCATCCTTTAAAATATATTTAAAATATGAGAAATATCAATAAATTACGTGAAATCCTTAAAAATTACACAAAATCTTTTAGGGTCGATTTCACCAGCTGTGATTAAATTTTAATCCTTGATTTGCGTATGCAAAGTATTGATTAACTTAAGTTAATCAAGGATTAAAATTTAATCCCAGTTGGTGGAATCGGCCCTTAAAAATCAGAACAATCTGTTGAAATTCCTTAAAATTATAACATATCTCATGAAATTCCACAAAATCTTTTAAAAATCATTAAAAATCTCTTGAGTTTTCTTAAAATTCCTCGAAGTTTCATGAAAACATTTAAAATCCCTTAAAATTCCTTAGAGTTCTTAAAAAACTTTTGAATGACTTGAAGTTATATAGAAGTAAAAAAAATACTCGCGTATTCTCTCTAAAATTGAATCAGTGGAAATTGACTGATTTTCAGTGAATCTCTTTTCAAGATTTCATTCAGTGAAAATCTACTGAAAATTTAATTAAACTTAAATTTTCAGTAATCGTCACTAAGCTGCTAAATATATCAATAACTTTTCACTATTTTCCAGTATATCTTTCACTGATTAAAATCGTGAAAAAACATTCACTGAGAATCAATGGAATTTGACTGGGAATCAGTGAAATTTCACTGATTTTTCACTGTTTCAAGTTTAGAGAGTTGATTTCCTGATAGAATAAAAAGAAAATAAAGCAGAAAAACGTCGATTTTGCAATAAAATAAAAACATTCTTGGTTCTAAATGAAATTCCCGGGGTTTTCCCGATTTTCCTGTCCGCTAGACACCCTGAAAAAACTGATTTTCACCAAACTGGATATCACTTTTCATCCTTCTTACTCTCTAAATCTGAATTAGTGAAAAGTGAGTCACTAATTTACTTTAGTGAAAAATGCTACTAATTGTTAGTTGTTTTTAACTAAAACTTTGGTGAAAAGTTGAAAACTGCGAATTAAAATAGCGAAATACAACTAATAATTAATAAAAAATTTCACTAAAGTAAATTAGTGGCTCACTTTTCACTAATTCAGATTTAGAGAGTTGACAGTGAAATCTCACTGATTCAAATAGCTAGAATCCGGTCACTGATAATCAGTGAAAAGTTACTGCTTGAATCAGTACAAAGGAATAATGTGGACCGATAGTTGGCAGCACTAGTACACTTTACTGAAATTTGTAAATGTTCTATCGGTTCACTAATTAAATTAGTAAGAACTTACTGATAATCAGTGGACTAATTACTGGATTGATCAGTGAAAAGTCTGAAATCACTGATTCATCAGTGAAATGTTCACTGATTCAAATTTAGAGAAAAGTAAAAGGGATGAATGATAAAACGCGAGAAAGATGGCATGAAGAAGAGAAAAGATACGCGGAGTGAAAAAGAGAAACCGATGGAATGAAAAAGAGTGACGGATGCTGGAGTAAAATAGGAAGATGTGAAAAAGTGAGAACTCGTCTGTAGGAACAGGTTACGCCTCCGAGATGTTATCATTATCTGCTCTAATAAACCCAGACCCGACATTCCACGGGTAGTACATCACCACGAACGACGGTCCTCACTCCTCAAAGCCCGCAGAGAGCTTTGCCAACTTAAGCTCGACACTGTGTCTCGTGTGTTGAAGTGGTGCGAATGCATCCAAATTCCAAATGCATCTGCTGCAGCTGCAACTCCAAACAAGTGATGACCCACCAACGCAGACATGAAGAAAATCTGTCAAGACTCAAGAGACATCAAGAGGGTAGTCGCGAATTCGCACCTGGCCGCTATACGATGCTGTTATCGAGATCGCCGCGCCTCTCTTATACATCTTATACACTTATTTGTCTCACGCCTCACCTTACCTCTTATAAAGAGGACCCTGAAGGTCCGAGGTCGCGACATCTATGAGAAGTGCGGACGTTACTGTCACTTTCGTGAAGAATGACCATGCATCCAAGACGATGTGCCGAGATCACTCGGCTTGCACAATTTATGATACGGCCTTCATTTCTCTTGAGAAGACAGCGAGAAACGACCGTCGGATCACTTCAACATTCCGGTAATCGGTTGGGGATTTTTACCATCACTAGCAATTATTATTTAGAGAGTGGTGGTGCATAAAAATATTACAGTTCAAATTAATTTGCAAAATTTGCAAATTATTTTGAACTTTAATATTTTTATGCACTACCACTATTTATTTTACTTCTTACAACTTCAAGTTCTTTAAAAACCAATAAAATTTCCGGATTCAAATTTACACCCAGAAAAAAAAAGTTTCTTTGAATCAAAGAATGTTTATTTGATTCAAAGAAATTTTTTCTGGGTGTAGAGGATTTTTAAAAGATTTCGAAGAATTTTAAGGGATTTTGGCATATTTCGTGGAATTTTAACGGAATTCGTTAAATTTTAAGAGATTTTTTTTTAAAGCTAAGGAATTTTAAGGGATAGTAGATTTTTTAAAGTTTTGAGGAATATTAAAATGTTTTTACGAACTTACGAGATTCCAACGAATTTTCACGATATTTTTAACGAATTTTTAAGGAATTTTGACGAGAGTCCAACGAATTTTAATAAGAGATTTATTTCTAATGTTTTTCTTGAAAATTTTTCTGGAATTTTATATAATTTCTGATATTTTTAATGGATTTTCAAGGATGTTAAGGGACTTTAAATTTTATCGTAAAATTCAAAGATTTTAAAGAAATTTCTGGAAATTTTCAGGAACTTTAAGAGATTTAAACGTACTTTAGGCGATTTCAAAAGTTTTTGTTGAAATTTTAAGTGATTTGAAAAGATTTCTGAGAGTTTTAAGAAATTTTAAGGGATTTTAAATCACTAGCAATTATTATGCACAGTACCTTTTCCTATAATAGAACAAATAATAATTAAATATAACACACTGAGAAAAATGTTTGGTGTGGACAACAAAAAATTTTGTTGGTTCAAATGAATTTTCTTGGTTCAACAAAAAGTTTGTTGAAAGAACCAAGATTTGGTTGGCACAACTAAACAATTTGTGTTGCTTCTATAACAACAAAAAGTTTTGTTGTCCGCACCAAACATTTTTCTCAGTGCACAGAAAAAACAAGGACTGAAAGTGTTTACAGCTTAAATCAGTTTTTAGGCTGAATTTCAGTCTTAAGTCAATTTTTAGTCTTGTTTTAAGACTAAGAAATCTAAAAACAAGACTTCTTAGTCTTAAAACAAGACTAAAAACTGACTTAAGACTGAAATTCATCCTAAAAACGTATTTAAGCTGTAAACACTTTCAGTCCTTGTTTTTTCTGTGAAATTATTATTAGAATTAGAATTATTGATTGGGTTGAAGTTTCAGACGTCTAGTTGGACGATTTTTTATTTTTATATCTATTGGAATAAAAATATTTTAAAAAATGTTTCGAAAACCCTTATTTTGAGATTTCATTCTCTCTAAAACTGAATCAGTCAAATTCCACT